>OMLB01063794.1:40811-77829 GCA_900302555.1 Myripristis jacobus | reverse complement strand
TAAAAACAGGAAAATGAGGCTACAATTTGCACAAGCTCACCAAAATTGGACCGCTAAAGACTGGAAAAATGTTGCCTGGTCTGATGAGTCTCGATTTCTGTTGAGACATTCAGATGGTAAAGTCAGAATTTGGCATAAACAGAATGAGAACATGGATCCATCATGCCTTGTTACCACTGTGCAGGCTGGTGGTGGTGGTGTAATGGTGTGGGGGATGTTTTCTTGGCACACTTTAGGCCCCTTAGTACCAATTGGGCATTGTTTAAATGCCACAGCCTACCTGAGCATTGTTTCTGACCATGTCCATCCCTTTATGACCACCATGTACCCATCCTCTGATGGCTACTCCCAGCAGGATAATGCACCTTGTCACAAAGCTCAAATTATTTCAAACTGGTTTCTTGAACATGACAATGAGTTCACTGTACTAAAATGGCCCCCACAGTCACCAGATCTCAACCCAATAGAACATCTTTGGGTTGTGGTGGAACGGGAGCTTCATGCCCTGGATGTGCATCCCACAAATCTCCATCAACTGCAAGATGCTGTCCTATCAATATGGGTCAACATTTCTAAAGAATGCTTCCAGCGCCTTGTTTAATCAATGCCACTAAGACTTGAGGCAGTTCTGAAGGTGAAAGGGGATCAAATACAGTATAAATATGGTGTTCCTAATAATCCTTTAGGTGAGTGTATATATCAAACAACTGATTTTCACCCAAGTGACCTGAGTTCAAGTCCAGCGGGAAACAAAAGTGGTGTTTATTTTTTGCATGCATTACATTATTTTACTATAACCCAGTGATTTGTATGCCTAAACCTAACCTTCCCCTAAGCTTAACCAAGTAGTTTTGGTGTAGGTAATGAAAATGGCTAAAATGCCACCCAACATGATATGCAAGATATGTTGATTAGAAACGTTAGTGATACGTCAGAAACAAACATAATCCGGGACAAAATACATTTACCCCCAAACCTAATTAAGAATGTAGTTTAGTTGTATGGGAACATAATTTTCAGGAGATATGGTTTCTGTTAACCTTACACTCCGTCACATTTTTCAACACTGAATTTGTGATTTAGAAGGCTACGACATAAATGTTATTTCGGTGGTTCAGTGCTTGTCTTGTGTATCCAACAGCGCTGAATGTGTAGTGATGTTGCAGAGGACTTTTAAGACATTATAAGCATACTAAAGCCAGGACTGCAAACATTCGTCAGCTGGTTGAAGTAAGACTTCTCTGTTATGATCTGTAATTTTTGCATGTGTGTCTACACCACAAATTGTTGTTTTGCCTTAAAAAAAAAATCACAAACAGTAGATTATTGGCTGTTAAGTCTGACAGACAAGTGATTTTGCTTGGAAACTTTGCCTTAAATGTATGAACATTTTTCCCCCTCCTCCCCTTTCAAACCTATTTTTTTATGATATACCTCTAATGTACAACAGTTAAAATATAATTTAAATAATTATGTAACTATAATTACAGATCCAAGCTGTAACTCTAAATTACATGATGCACATGGTTTTAATCTTATAATCTGCCAAATGAGTACCAAAGAATCTCTCACATTTTCATCCTCTTCATGGGGCTTCTTTTCTCTTGCTCCTCCATCTCCCTCTTCTTTCCTCTAGACATCTGTCTGTTTTGTTCCTCCAAGATTTATGAGTGCAATAATATTCAGTTGTTAATACTTTCCCGGCAGCACATTGTCACTGTGGTCTTTACTTCATTAAATATTTGGCTGTAATTCTCTGTTTGGACTTGAATTCCTAAAATAAATCTCCCTCAAGGCCTACTAAGTAAATAAAATGAGTTGGACAAGCCTTTTCCCCAACAGTGTCATAAGGTTGTAGGTCATCTTCATTTTCACCATGTCACTGAGCAGTAGGCTATTTGCATCAAACCAAATTAGTCACTCTCAAACCAAATTAATTTGTGCAAGATTACAGTTTGGGGATTTGTAGTTGTGGGAATAATAGCCCAAATCAGCTGTATTTTCGGTGGAGGGGCTCATTAACTTTATTGGGTTACTTAATGAGCATTACTAACTTTATAAATACGGCACTTATACAAAACTGCCTTGTCAACAGAGTCTTGTAACTAAGAGATTCACTGAAAAACCTTGTCTCTTTACAAATCTATACTGTCTGGAAAAACACTCCTTGAGGACACTGTGGTCGTTTTTAATAACCTTTAATAACCTCTATCGCAACATTTCTATTCATAAAATGTGATAGGGACAAAAATACTGCATTGAAATGGCTAGGATGAAAAGAAATGTGTAGGGGGCTATTGAATTAACAGATATTAAAAAGGGTTCTTTGCAGGGTAAAGGTTGTTTAGAGACCACAAAACCACTTTGCCTTCCATGCTGATTTATTATATCTGGGATACAATAAATGTTTGTAGCATCTCCAGGCCACCTGCCCACTCTGGCTATAAGGAGAGGTTCTATCAAATAGCAGGTAGCTTACATTTGTTGACTATATTTATCAATAATAAATGAAATTCGCTGTTGCTCTACTGCAATTCTTTCATGGGAATTCTGAGAGTGATTTGTGCAATAGATTACTCCCATATTACCTGTGCTATAGCCCTTGGGGAAGATGAGGTAAACTTCATGTATCAATGAAAACTATGCCCACCGTGCCTTCATGATGGGGCAATGATAAGTCTATTTATTTACCCATTACACTATTTTCCTACAGCAGTCCTGTCTATCTTAGGTAGTGACAGTGGCACAGTACATGAGTTGCATTATTTTTTTTTGCATTGCCTATATGTATTCACTATGATAGTTTGTTACTTGTGAGTGGACTTAAATGCAAGAGATGTATTTTTTTATTTTTTTATTTTTTTGCATATTTCCAACTTTTATAGTTTACTTAAGGAGTTGAAATTGACAGAAGCATATGTTGAGATAACCCTACAATTATTTATTGTCATTTACATTTATTTTTCTAATATTTGTATTTTATGTTTTTATTCCTACCTTTTATGTTCTAGTTGAGTGCTATACCTACACAGCGTCTGCAAAAGCTGAAAATGTGTCACATATATCAAGATTATGGGGTGATATGGTGGTAGTGCTACAGAAAAACAGTTCTCCCACTTTAGAAACCAGGGAGCTGAAAGTGAAAGTGAAACCAAAACAAATGTTAGTTGTTGTGCATCATTCAAAACAATTTTTCAGCTTTGTGTCACCACTCAGAATTGTGTTGCTTTACATTTTTTTTTTTTTTATCTGTTTCACTCATTCTGGAGCAGTGCACTCCCAGTGAAGCTTTCATTCTTTGCACAGACTAGGTGGCTGTATCACACTTGCATGGAGCAGCAAATCCAACTATATGTGTCAGAATATGACTACAGGGCTGAGCGACGTGGTAAAAAAAATAATATTGCAAATAACTTTACAGATGTTGCACTATGATATCATTGACATTTTTTTGTAGGAATAATATGTTTTGCTTTAAGTTTCATTCTCACTTTAAAAGCTATTTAAAAGACACTGATGTGATTTTTGCTGGGGTCTGCAGCAAACAAATATGTTTTCTTGCAAACTTTTTTTTTTTTCTTCCTGAAACATACAACTTCTAGACCAGAGCATCTCCATCGCACCATATGTCTCTATTTAGTTGCACATTTTACTTTGGTCAAAAAATTGCAGCTCCTGTAATTTGGATATTGAATTTGGCCATATTTCAATTTTGCTAATATTTCAATTAATTGTTCAGCTCTAGTTCATTAGTTGCTGAGATGGTGCTCTGTGAAGCTCTCTCCCGATGATAAATATTATTTAGCTACACGGGCTGTGTAACCATGTGGGTGGGAGTGCACATAGGCATGAAATAAAATAAACATATGTGTACAAAGCTAATAGGGCATGCTGATTACCACATACAAAAAACTTTGTAAATTGGCACTCCACTAGTAGCTGTTGTTGTTGTTGGGTTTTTGTCCCTTTAACTGGGTAATTTATTATCTTTCTTTCATTTTTATTTTCCCATCTCAATAAATACTGGTACAAATAAAAATAGCGTCCCCTCTGTTCACCAAAACTGCCATTGTTAGATGTTGAACTTGTTGCAGGCCCCAGGTCTTCCACCAATTCACCTGCAAACACCAGCTGTCAGTTGAGATGCACTGCTTTTCTGGCTTCAAAATGTAGTCAGTGTTTTGAAACGATTCCCCAGTAAAAGTATAGCAATGGTTTGTGGGCGTCAATGCCAATCATTTTCCATGCAAGGTTAATGTATGTCCAACTGTCACCATCCGCTGTTCCAGGCAGATACATAAAACTTTGGCTGTTTACAGGCACAGCAACATTTTTCTTAATCACTGACTCAGTTACCGCTCAGTTACACACACCCGTTCCCATTGCCAAGGCCTTCTCCCACCTCATCACTCCATCATAGACAGCCCATCATAGAACAATGAATAAAATATCACCTGCACTGCCGCCCAGCAAGCCTCCAAAATACAAAACAAAGCAAAAAAACAGTAAAAAACAAGACAAAAGAAACACAAGAAAAACAAACGAATCAAAAACAGCCCCCCAAAAAAGACCATCTTGGGAGAGAGTGAATATTTGAGTGAAAAATTGGCCACTGGTTAAACTGCCTCTCCTTATGTATTACCAAACAGCTGAGACTGACTCTGAGAAGTCTGCATAAAACAGGCAATAAAATAGATCTCACTATCGAATGCCATCAATCCATACACAATGCATCTTGCTACATCTTTTGAGGCCAGTGTGATCTTACCTTTATTAAGCCACTGAAGTTCCCTGTTTTGAATTTCACCCAGGTTTATTCAGTAGTTATTGTAACCACAGCTATCTATGGTGCTGCCTCATTCATTAATTGTCACCAGGAATAATGAGATTTCTGCCTAGTTGTCATTTTTAAATGATCACAGTGGCTTTTTTTCCCCCCTGTTACAGATATTGAAAAATACAGGTCATGGTCATCCTCTCTTTTCCATCTTCTCATTTAGAGGGAAGACTCTGCTTTAACTGAAGAAAACCCTTCAAAATAGTTGTTTAGGGGTTGTTTTTCCAGTGAATCAGGTATAAGTACAGTAAAATTCTGTTTGTTTGTTTGTTTTATTTCTTCTCAAACCTATGTCATATAAATACATAATCTAGCTTTAATTTGAGCTGTGCAATATGATGGCACTGACTTTTACAAGATAAAAATCTATCATTGGCATTAGGATATTTTAAAGCTATCTTGTTATTTTTTTCTGATTATTTCATTATTACAACACTGGATTATTTTATTACTTTAGTTTTATATTTTATGTCTTTATGTAGATTTAAAATATTATTTAATGTTACTTTGATATACAATATAATTTTCCAAAGTTTTACATTTTATTTAGCATTATTATCAAACTCTGATTTTGTTAATAAATTAATGAATTAATCATTAATAAAAAAAAAAGTAAAAACAGACAATTAATAGTTTTTATCTTTTCCTCGTGCCAAAATCTAATTATTAAATGACCCTTAGTTGCAGCCTTCTTGATTTGTATATAAATCAGGCACATTTAATCCATGCAGCTCCTGCGGGCCTTTATGGGGCTATTTTAGATCAATGAGAGCTTTATTTGGGTCAGTCGGAGTTTTCCCCTGACAATCTTTGAATACTGTGCTTTCCTGCTGCAGCCTTGATTAATGGCCAGCGAGTGTCCCTCTGACCTGCGATGGAGGGTTTTCATCATATTCAGAGAGAGAAAAACTGGGCAGACCCCAGTGTTTGGGTTTTACCTCCTTGGATGTCCATCCCCTCAACAACCGAAAAATAAAAATAAAAGAGGGAGAGAGAGGGAGAGAGAGAGAGAGAGAGAGAGAGAGAGAGAGAGAGAGAATTAAATACTACTGGGCATGTGGTTAGATAAAAAAAAATGACATCTACTGAGCGGTTCCCATTCATTTTACAACAGTTGTCAAATATGAGAGTCTACTGGTATAAACCATTCCAGAGTAAATATGATACAAATATACCTCTCTGCAAGTTGACAGCTGTTTGGAGAAAAAGAAAAAAAATAAGGCATAATAATTCAGACCTGGGTAAACCAAGGAAATGAAGACTAAATGAATGACACCCAGGATGAAGGCTCCTTAAACAAGTGCTTTGTGTTTGCAGCAGAGTGAGGATTGCTCTCTAGATACCGACTGAACTTTGGTTCTACTTTTTATCTCTGCCAGATGGCAACCTGAGGGGATCATGCATTTGGTCGAGTGTGTGTGTGTGTGTGTATGTGTGTGTGTGTCCGCAGCTAAGCTTGCAGACTACTGGGCCTATCAGCCTAATATTTTTGAGCCCACTTGTGACTGGATGATGAAGAACCTTTTGTGGTTGTGGTGATTCAAAACCTTTGAAAAACACTTCTTCTTGCTATTGACACTCCCCCTCTTCATTCACTTTCTCTCTCTCTCTCTCTCTCTCTCACTGTCGCTCTTTTTTTAAACCAGAGCTGACCTGACTGTGGTTTTCCTGAACATTAGTGACGGCACAGCTACTAGACTGTGACCAAAGTGGCAGCAAAGCAAACCTTTTCATTTTGGAAAGTGCTTGTTCATATTCTCCTTGTCCTGTGAAAACCTTGTATTTTTGTTAATTTCAGTATTTACCCTTGGGATTATGAAACTTTTACACCCTAGAGAAAAAAAAAATCTTTTCCCTTAGTGTATGAAAAGTTGACCTTATAGAGATCAAAGGTCTTGGTTCAACAGCAGCGATATTAGACTCGGTTGCATTTGTGCGAGGGTCTGCCTAGGAGGCTGCCTACAACTTATTTATTAGTTAGATCTTTTAGCTTCAGCGCTGCATATTAAAACCTTTTTTTCACATTTCCCAATCAATCAACTTGGGCATGACATAAAGGTTTTACAAAAGGGAAAACATGTTTTTTCTATCTGTGTGTGCATATCTGTCTGCAGTTAATCTCACATACTACCTTTGAAAAACTAATTTAACACTGTAATTGAGTACTAAGTCCTCAGCTTGGTTTTCATTGAGTGCCATGCTAAGTCCAAGCACCGTAGATGGGAATATATGCAGGTAGTGCCTACATGTTTCCCCTGCTCCGACTTACGTGAAAAAAGGGGTGTTTTGTCACCTAAGTCGGAGCAACAGAGAAGGGGAGAGAAGGGGAGATACGCCTGGTGGAGACTGAGGGCGCTGTTTTAGGCCTTGTTGAAGGAGAATCAGATTTGTTTCTCAAATCAGATCGTTAAGACAGACTGTCCGCACTGCTATCTGCATGTGATCAGAACAGATGTGTGTGTCCAGACATCGCCAGCCTTTCTGCATGGGTTGCTGTGGTAACGATGTTGGCGTCAGTAAATGCGTATGTTGGTGAAGTGGTTTTCCAATGCCGACGCACAAGAAATGCACAGAAGCCT
Organism: Myripristis jacobus; assembly: GCA_900302555.1. Lineage (NCBI taxonomy): Eukaryota > Metazoa > Chordata > Actinopteri > Holocentriformes > Holocentridae > Myripristis > Myripristis jacobus. The sequence continues at coordinate 70,413 of OMLB01063794.1, read as the reverse complement.
CCCCCTAAAGTGCCAGCAGACAGTTTATTTCAGTGTCTGTTGTTCTCTGTTTTGTCCTTCATACCGCTCAGCTAGCAGCAGCATGGAATCTGCTAAGCTGCTCTGATGCACTTCCATCACTTTGGATTTGATGTTGTTATGTGTGTCATGTTGCGAGTGATGGAGAAGACAGTTAGAAATCAGATTTTTAGCGGGCACAGCATCTGGACTGAGATACATCTGTAGAAGTCTCATTGAAATCACATTTCCAACCACCTCCACATGTGATTTCAATCCGATTTGCAAAAATCGCATTTTGTGTGGTTTTGGCTGTCCAGACTTCCTAAAATCATTCTCGATATAATCTGGACATGCCAAAAAATGGATTTGTGCTGGCAGTCTGAACAAGGCCTTAGTTGACTCTGCACTTGAAAGGAAATAATCACTGTTGACATTATGGTCAGAACCATTTCAAGCTGCATCTCAAACAGGAAGGTTTATTTATTTGCTTAAGGAAGCAATCCAAGGAAAATAGGATTCAGGGGGAATTCATAAAATATCATCACTCTAAGAGAGGAATTTCCCTCTGTAAAACCTTACTTTTTCACTAATTTACCATGCATTTCTCACTTTCACAGTCATTACTCTGTATATGGTTGTTCCTTATGCTCCCCATCCCCGCCTCCACCCATTATGTGTTTTTCCTTTTTTTGGTGCAACTCCCTCAGAAAATAATCAATGACCATCTCTACATTTCAAGTGCTGACGACTTATTCAAATAGATGATTCTCCTCTCTCAGCACAAAAAGAGGGAAAGAAATACACTTTGGCGCTGAGTGACACTTCAATTAGCCTCTCGTCCTCCCCGCCACTAATAATCAGATTGTGAGCCGTGTAAGGGACAAGGCAGGTCATTAAAATATCCTCAAAAACCCACAAGATTTACTGTGGGCCATAGATTTGGCTTGTGTTTGCTGACAGCCATAGTGCCTCTCTCCTTCTTGTCCTCCCCAGATGAAATAAAAGCTATCTTGCTGTAATTGCTGAGGAAAACTGATTCACCAGTGTCAGAAACACTCTCTGAGCCCTCTTATTTTTCTCAGCCCATACTTGGATTGCTTCCCCCTTTCCTAGTGGCCCTCATCTGTTCTATTTAGTGTTCTTCAGTGTGTGTCGCTGCACATCCAGCTAACCAAATCATTTGGCCACCACACTGTGACAATAGAAGGTTCATCAAAATGTTACGAATTTGTTATTGTATTTTTTTTTATTTCATTATTCACCTGTAACCAATTATAATACCATGTGATATAGTATTGTAATATGAACCATTTTAGCCAACCAAATTTCATTGAGAAACTTTAAACTTTGGAAGCCACTTTATATGCAAACATAGGCATTTCTGTTTATAGGCTCTGTATTAGCTGGATGAAATGCAAAGAACACAAATTTGGCAACTATGTTACAAGCAGCAAAGGCTAAGCATTACAGCTGGCCTGACATGCTTGCTCATGTTCATCTAAGCGCTTCCCGTATAAACTGTAGCCCTGCTGCTTCATTAAAAGTGAGGAGCTGGAACGAATATTGCCTGTTCCCACGCAAATTAGTGTATGACGTCTACGTCGAGTGACTTTTTGAGCCGCCACTACCTACTTTGCTGAACAACATTAAGCTGCTTTAGTCCAGTCAGAGATGAAGAAAGTTACAGAAGGTTGTATGAGCTTGGACATTAGAGAGTTTGTCTCTTACAACTTCCTTTTTTCCTAATGTCCAGCGGCTACCATCAAATCCATATGCAATCCAGCAATTTGATGAGTTGCCCTGTTCAGTATCCAAAAACTAAAACACGAGCAAACTAGCTAAACTCGAACAGGATATGATGTTGACAGGACAACAGGACATCGGTGATGATGATGTCACATTAGATGTTGATTTTAACATTGCTGCATACATTGCCTTCAGTCATGTTCAAATTCTGATGTTTTGACACTTTGGTTGTAGAAACAGAAATAAAAAAGACAGGCTGCCAGCTTTTCAAAAACTCCCACTAAAGCAAGACTCTGACTTGCAGGGGCTCTACCAGGGGGGTGCAATGGAATCAAAGGCAGAGCAAACAAGTTACAATGCCCCTGCTGGTGGTGTTTGTGGTGTACATCAAGAGAGAGGGGCGTGGGGCTGGTTGCTGTTTGGTTCTGCAGAAGAAATATTCTGCATTTCATCAGTGGTTTAACATGCTCTTGTTGACTTCCCTTGGCATTTGCCCTTGGAGGAATCCCCACCGCCATCAAAAGAGTTGTTCCCTTTGGCTGAAAAACTAATAGGAATTTGGTGGGACTGGTTGGGAAAAGTCGTGTGATTTATTCATCCATGGATATGTCATGCAACCATAAAACCAATCCATTTAACACAATACTATACTGTAATTTTAATATTGAGCACATAATGTGCGTTTGTTTTGAGAGCCTCGGTAAATGTCATCATTTCAAACAGTGATCGGATCAGTTTCCAACCAATTAAAGGCCGGATTTTGGTTCTGTGGAAACTCGATGCAACACGCACGCAGTTGCCTCGCAGATGGTGTGTGCCCTGGATGCCTCTGCATTAAACGCTAAGCAATTCTCCGCCAAAATGCTATGGGGCGTTTCTTTCTTTTTCTGCAGACCTACTTACCCTGTGGCGTACGGTCGCTGCCCTTCCTGTTGTTGTGCCAGCAGCGCCATTTTTAAAAGGAGCAGCAGTAGATCCAGCAGTTCTTTTAAAAATGATGCTGCCGGCACAACAACAGGACTTGATGCCAGAGGGGCGAAATGCCGGAAATGATGTAGTTCGGCGGACCAATCATAGCTCTTGTTGTCAGTGGGGGGCCTGCGTTGGGGGCTACGTGGGGTCCGCGTAGTTACAATTTTTCGGAGGCGCGTGGCAAGGCTCTGCTTCGTACAACTCCCGTACGCTTCGCTTACGCAGAACCATAATCCGGCCTCAGTTAACAAAACCTGCAAATGGAGTCAGACCTACAACATCTTGGTGCATCCCTACACAATATGTTACATCACACAGTGTGTTAGCAAGGAGACTTATTGGACCTAGTCTGGTTGTGTTATGTGTGTACCTAGTCTGGAGTCCATGTCATTTTGGCATTGGATAGGCAGTCTGGCAGCTACAGGAAGTCTTAGTGTGTATTTAGATGAATGGGTGATATCTTATCTTTTCACAGGAGAGTCAAAGATGTGATGGCTAATGTAGATAGGGGGGGCCTCTTGATTTCACAGGCCACTCAAACAGCAAACCATTGAAGGCCAAGACATTGTTTATTTCATTTGTGAGGAAAACACAAGTTTTGAAGTAGCTTTGAAGTCTTCCATTGCTACACGCTCTGATTCTTGACAGATAGTCCCATATGTACCACGGTCGCCACATTTCAAGCAGGCTCTGCTTTGCTGCGTGCCGTGCAATGATAACATCTTCCAGTCAGAAGTGTTTGTCACAACATCGAGGCCATGCTGGATGCGCACAAGGATTGAAGTTGTTCTGAAAAAAAACAAAAAAAATCTGAAAAAAAATATCTTTGAGATAATATAAATGATCGATGGAAGTTTGCAAAGAAAACACTTTTTAAGTGTCCCTTCAGACCTCTGAAAGGTCACAAGGTGTCATATGCTTTGGCTTTAATTTGTTTTTCATAGCTTTTGGTGCAATTCTGGAAAACCCTTGACTTTTAGCATACTTTGAATATGTCATTAATCAACACTGAATCAGTATATCACATTGAGCTTATTAGTGTTTATTGCTACATCACACTTTTTGTAAAATAAATCAGTACCACCTAATTTTATTGAAGCATCTTTCTTGTGTTTCCAGAGACCAGATAAGGATTGCTTTGGAGAATATTCATATTCATTAATCACCATAGTGGTTTACAGGCTTGTCTTAATTTTCAGGGATACCTTCCAAGTTTGAGGCCTATCAATTCATGCTCCCTCACCTAAAGTTATGCAGCATAATAATAATTGAAAAAAGAGGCTGATTTACATTTAAATCGAAAATCGGTGTCTTCCTAATAATGATGTGCTCTAATCCACCTTGAACTATCATCCGAGGAGTTTAAATTGTGAAATATTACATGCAGCAGTCAGAAGATCCTATTCTTTGTAGGTCTCTTGGGACCCAAACCCTGTGCCTGCTAGTGTCTTCTCCCCTTTGAAGACGGAGGAGGAGGGGGAATGGAATTGGGGAGGTGTGGCAGGGAGTCCACGCAATCTCCTTTAGGTTTGCCTTCATGTGGCCTGACACAGTGAATCTAATACCTTCTTTTATCTGTTATGTGAGTAGCAGCAAGGAGGGGGGTTGCAAATGTCTTTATCCTCAGGTAGTGTTCACTGTGGCATCTGCAGGCACTTGACTGATTTAATTCCAGGTGTATGGATGTCTATGTGTGTTAATTACAGGGTCTGTTGGTCACTCAATTGATCAGTCGATTGATAGATGGATAGATAGAGAAATTTAAAGTGACACCTGACTAAAATTTTACCGAAATACAACAAAATATACCATGAGAAAAAATATTACGTTAGTACATGTTGCTTTCTCCAATCTCTGTCATTCTCATGATTGATTTTTTTAAATAAACAAGCTAATAATTCCTCATAAACTTTAACCCCTTCTATAACTCCTACATCCAGTACCACCTAAAATACTTCAAGCCCTTGTATTGCTACGATTGCTGCCACTACTACTTCTAGTACTACTTCAAGAACTTAAAGCATTTAAACTATTACACTGAATACTTCTTCAAGTACTTCATCTCCTTCTACTGCTCGTACATATAGTAAAACTTCAAGTGATATTTTCCTTCAGCATTTTCATATCTTATGAACTTTGTATTTTTTTCTTCTTTCAGACATCACAGTTAAAGTCTCAGTATCTTAGAGAGTGTTGAACTCTGACTCATAGCATTATCTCAATGAGAGCTTTTATAGATCAGATGAGATTTACCTTTATTGATCTCCCAAAGGGGAAATTCAACACTGTTTCTTTTTTTCTTGTCACTGACAAAACTGTTATATTCACCACAGGCTTTTCAGTCTTAAGTCAGTGTCAGTGGCACTATTTACAGTATTTTAGAAATTCAGCTTAACTCTGATTGTCAGCAGCTTTGAGCTCTCGTTTTCAGGGGCTTTCAACAGGTTGTTGAAAGCACTTTTCTAATTTTGAATATAATGTGTGAATGAGCTACTATTGCTTAAACTCCCAAAACTCATAGAAACTCATACTCCTATTAGTGCAGTGCAAATATTGGTGCATTTTGCAGTTCATCATTAGTTTTCACTGGAAACTGCTGTGACCATAGCTATAGATAATTAATTAATTAATGACCCATGTGTTAGGTGCCGCCTGTTTTCCCCTTCCACTGTGTTTTGTTGTCAGTCTGTCTTCCTTGTTTGTAGGCTGGGTGTGGCTGGCTCATTGTCTCATCTCGCTCACCTGCCTCCTCACGCACACCTAGTCCTCATCCTCCTGATTATCTCCATTCATCTACAGCTCTATTTAACCCCGGTCCAGACCTCCACTCTTCGTCAGTTCGTCGTATTTCCATGCGTGGTAACGTCCTGGCTCTCCTTTACCTTGGTTGCTATTACCTCTGTGCTTTGTGTTTTTGATCCCTGTCTTTTTTCTCTGCCTTTAGACCCTGCCTGTCTCTCCGAACCCTGCCTGCCACGTCCAGCCTCTCCGGTGGATCTCCGTTCTTATTGTTATCATTTGTTGCTACCTTTTTTGTATTAAAGGACTTTGGTTGTGAAACCAAGTTCCGCATTGTGGGTTCAGTTCATCTGAAGCGGCAGCTTAACACCATGAAACCCTCCTTCATCCAAATATGTAAATAATCTCCTTTTACAATATTTCTATGATAAACTCTCCGACAGAGAGCCATCCCGTATCATTCATGAAACACGTCATTCACAGCCCCTCCTTAAGGGCTTAAGAGTTCTCCCAGTTCCTCAGCAGCTTTATGGACAGGCTTTAAGAGAGAACTCTTTAGTTTTAGTGCTGATTAGGACAACTCTTAGTGGTAAAGATAAAATGTTTTGTGAAAACAGCCCCAGGTCAAGATATGTCCAGAAATACTGCGATTACTCAGAAAATTCATTTAACTTTACCCTGTGGATGTATCTTGAACTGGGCAAGATACACTGGGAATCATAATAGCATGGCTCTATATTGTAGCTGAAACATAGGTCTACATAGGCTTACCCTGACTGGCTGAATACGTGTATGAAAAAAGGCTAAGTTTCCCTTGGAAAACATTTTTGTATTCTCAAGATAATTCTGATATAACTAGGGTTGAACCGGATACTTGGCTGAAACGAGTATCTGGTACGGATAAAGCACTTTTGCCGAGTACGAGTATGATCCGAGTAATATGAGTTAATATCCGTGCTGGTGATGAATGAAAATCCTCATTGGGTAGCTGACTGTGTCCACGTTGTGTGATAGGCCAGTCACACACAGCGACCCACCCCTACGCCGTGTGCCCTGCTCACACACACACACACACACACACACACACACACACACACACACACACACACAGGGACAACCTCTCTGTCACTCACTCAGGTGTGACAGCTCACGTCGGGTCTCTCTTTAGCAGTCACGTTTTTTTCAGCTCGCTCTTACCTCGGTGTGTAATCACAGATAGTCAGTAGAGTTTCTGCTAAACTTGATAGGTAAGAGACTCGGTGCTTTTGAGCAGAGTTAGGGTTAGGGTTTGGGCTGAATGCGACTTGAGTCGCGTCTCTCACTGCCGACACACCGCTTTTTTTTTTTTTTTTAACCATGTGCTTGCTCTTACCCGTTTCAGTTTCAGGCTTAAAATGACATACCGGTGAAGCCCCACCCATTCCCGGTCAAACCCCACCAACTTCCGGTTTAAGCACCACCCACTTCCGGTTCCGGCCCTGCCCACTCCGAGTACGGATACAGATACGGATAATGTAGATGGTTAAACAGATACAGATACAGGTACAGATAGTGGTGTACTCACTCATCCCTAGATATAACATAACACATGTAGCGGTGCCCCAGGGGCTCACCAAGTAGAGCATGTGCCACAAATCAATGCTGAATCCATCCTTGAATCAATAGTCTCAATAGTTAAATAGTCTCCGCATCTCAGCGATAGCCTTGAATCAGGCCTGAATGTAAAGAAAACATAAATAAATAGATAAATAAATAAACAGGTAGTCTATGGAGAGATTCTACATTATACAAAGCAGACAGTAAATGGCCTTCTTTGCAATAATGTGCGCTCTCTGTTCACGTTGCACTGAGTTGGTCATTTCCATTGTGGCTGTTCTCAGTTGTGTGATAAGCTCTTCAAGAAAGTGAACTGACAGAGAAATGAACAAAAGCACTCTCCCACCACAGACAATCCTAGCACGGGCCTGCTGTACACTGTCATCATCTTAATTAATGAAAACCCAATAAAGTTGAAACAGTGCCCACTAGCTCTTCTGTCTGGGGACAATGCAAGCTTGTCATGTGATTTGGATGTTGCAGTGTGCCATATTTCTTAGTATGTGTGTGTGTGTGTGTGTGTGTGTGTAGGGGCATAGGATAGTAAAGCACAGAGACTTTAATTAATTAACTGAGAATAGAAAGAGGTTTATTTGATTTTGTATTATTGATGTTTTTTATTTCACTGACTTCAGGGTGAAGTGCAACACCATCCAATACACTGACTGATGTAACATAGCGCTGCTGTCCAAGATATTTTTAATAATAATGTAGTGTTCTTGTTATATACAGTTGAATACTGTAAAATCTGATGTCTTTGAGGGACAATATTAATAGCAAGCTACTGTACCTTGTGGTATAATACAGTGTTTGTTTGTTTTTTTTGTTGTTTGTTTTTTGTTTTCCAGGAGACTTCAGTCCTGCTTGAATCTGCGCAGTAGTCATCTGAGCAAAATCCTGTTGCAACAAGTTCCACCAACTTATTTAGCACAAAATCAATGAAAAGAAATAAAATAAATAGGCGTGAAAGGACATCAGTTATTTTATTAAGGATTCAAAGAAGAGTAAAAACTATAGAAGAGGAGTTTCACGCCGACCCTGAAAGGACCAAGACAGCATTTTCACTAATAAATCATCAGATTGCGTCATTGTGTCAGATTGTATCCTGACATGCAGGTCATTGTTAAGAGAAAACGTCTTAGAAATTTTATTTTGTGAATACACTGGGTTTTCATAATAAGTAACTGCAAATTCTTCCAAGAAGATGAGAAGCTGGTCCAGAAAAGCAACAACTGTGAACTCACATGTGGCCATCCATAAAAACAACAACAAAAAAGAAAAAAAAACCTCATGGACTCTGAGTGGGGCTTTGCCCACAACAACACACCTTCACAAAGGAATAGCCCACACTGAAAGCAGAAGTTAATGTAAGGTAACAAGTTTCAGAATTATTTTTTTGTTCAGCTCTATATAGTTTAGTTACTACTGTGGGTGTGCCAAAGATTTCACAATATATAATCAAAATCCTTCAATTTTCACCCACCGTATAATCTGCTGCAGCTGACAAAAGTGGTCAACATTCCAAAACCTACATTTTGTGAATATCACACTAAACACGCAGAATCACGGGGATGGTGCTTTTAAAGAGAAATCAATGACTGCAATTCCTGGCTTGTTCTTTAACTCACTCTCTGTTGCACATGATCATAGCTCATGAAAGCGGGATAGTGAAAGTCAGGCTACTTTAACTAAGGCATACAAATTGTTTATAGATTATTGTGAGCCTGTTTGGTATGATGAAATGTTCTTATATATTGTATTTTAAAAGACTTTCATTACATGAAATTTCATTCATATTCATTCGTTTTCTAAACTGCTTATCTGTAAAGGTTGCCGGGGGTGCCGGAGTCTATGCCACCACTCACTGAGTGGAGGGCAGGGGAACACCCTGGACAGGGCAACACTTGAAATTACTCACTTAAAACTTGAAATTTGATATAGTTACTGATTGTGTTTGGCACAGTGAGTTTAATAAATATCTATTTTATTTTTCCATCTATTGCCATAGTTCAAGAAAAAAAGGAAACTGAATCTGGGGTATATTGACTGGGACATGCAGATTGAGAGCTTGTTCAGTGTGGTGTTTTTTATGGATTGTATTTCCTGAAACTGTTTGATACTGCTTTGGCTTCAATAAGTGCCTAATGTTGTAAGGCCATCTCTTGTCTGAGCCATTTCTATGCAAGCAGTTTTCAGGGACTTTCATTTTGAAATGATTTTTTTTTTAATCATTTGACTATACCAGTGTTATACATTCTAAAATGCTACATATCTACATTTCTGCAGTATTCTAATACATATTACAGTTTAAACTGCTTTTGGAGATTACAGAAGGAACACTAAAATAACAGTGTAATGCAGTCAAATAGCTGACAATATTATACTGTAAACGGTGATATTCTACAGCACAATACATATTTTACAGCAATAAATTTGTTGAAAATACACTGTAAAATAACAGTATAATGTTGGTGACTGTAGCTGGCAGTAGTTTACTGTAATTTAAAAGGGAAATTTCTTACAGTGGTATCTCCATAATATAAACTTTTCAGAAACTAAGGAAAAATGTCTTGTCTCTAAGTTTACAACTGTGCATTTTTCAGTGTATATCACTTGTTTTGTAAAGACTCCATAACCCCAAGGGTTGCTGAACTTTCTAAAACCCATAGAGGAGCATGCAAATACTTAAATTAAAACATGAAAATCATCAAAATTAGAGTTACAAGGTTTTCACTGGAGAGTGACGATATTGAAGTCATACACAGTTGGAATTGCATGGTATATTCCACAATGTCAAATACAGTTTTTTTCTTTGTATCATCAATACTGCAAACACTCACACAAGAGACAGACATTGCTTCTTCCACTGGTTGACCTCACTAACCTACAACCTACTAATCTACAGCAGCACCACCCCCACATAAATCATTCTACTTAGAAACAAAAACACACAAAATTGTTGTGAAGACTTGGGTCTCAACAGCTTCCCTCTGACAGCATCTGCACAAATCAATACAAGGGTCTGTAACCTTGATTCAAGATCCATGTTCTGCCGCTTCCAGCACTAGTTTTAAAGTAAACCATGAAATATCCTGCAATGTAATGAAAGCATGTTGCATTCATACCTTGCATATAATCAGTCAATCTGCATAACTTCACAGCAACACCAACACATTGACAAGTCATGGCAGTCATGATGAATAAGCAGTGATTCAAATTATAGTTGCTGTTCAAAGATTAGGTGTGATCTGCCAAGTACAGACGCAGCTGTTGTGGTGGTGGAGAGTAGGAGGAAGACAACAGGGTTAGATGAGCCTTGTCGACCTGCGAGGTAAAGTAAAATGTGAGTAGGTCCAAACTTTGATTACCCATCATATAACATGAGGTGCAGTAATTTCACATTTCCTACGCATGCATCAAGAGGACCGTCAGACTGAAAATAGAAACAGACTTCAACTAGAAAAAGCAATTGTTCGAGTTGAAAAATAGCCTCATATTATTCTAACCTTTTGACTTGTTGCTGAGGTGCACTAGACGTATACCTCTTTCATTAATATGAGTTTTAAAAATAATGCATTTGAAAAAAACAAACAAAAATGTACAAAGGCACACTGGTGGAATATCAGCCTTTAAGAAAGGATTCGGGGACTGTCCTGGCAGCTCAGCTGGCTAAAGTTCCTACCAGGTGGGGGATTATCTGAAAGTCAGCTTGTCAAAAAAATTTGGTAAAATTTGTAGTGTTTACACAATACCATGTGCATACTCTTTCAAGGGAGAAATGCAATATACCTGCATTTCTGACCTCTCACCAAGCCTAATATGTAGTCACTTTCAAAAACTGCAGACATAAAATGAAGTAAAAATAAAATTAACTTTAAAATGTCAAATAATTCCTTTAATAAACTGATTTTATTTGGTTATCAAGTTAGTTATTCGTATCCGTTTCCTTTCAAACAAAAATAAGAAAAAACAATTACTCAATACTAATATGAAATATAGGAAGTAGTTGAAATACCTAGAAATACCTTCATCCAGACATTGGATACTGTTCTATTAAAAAGAACATCTGCTCATAAATGATTATACAGTTAATGGTCAAATAGACAAAAAAAACTGTTGTTGTTTTTTTTTGTTTTATACCTCAGTCTTAATTGTTAGGCTATTTCTCAGTATAGTTTGAGTTTTCCAACATTTTTTAAATGTATATATTTTAATTAATTATTTTATTTATTTATTTTCATTTCTATGAATTCCAAACATTGTTTTTTTCTGCACAGTGTCTTCATTCATTTTATTTACTTAATTAAAAGAGGGCTTATTAATTAGGTTAACATGTAACTGGCAAGAATATTTTGACACTTACTCATCATCCCTTCATCATACTGGCTATTTTAACTGTAAATTCCTCACACATTTGGGCTCTCTGGTGGTTTGGTTGGCACAAAAGAGCGTATCATGTACCTGTGACCTTCTGGGACTGCATCCAGCCTGGCACCTGATCATCCCCTTCTATCCTGAAATTTGAACTGTCAAATACAGGAGAAAAGAAAACAAAAATACCTGTCATATTCTGGACTGTTCCAGTGAAATGGAACTAAAGTGCACTGATATTTTTTTTGTTTGTTTCATAACTTGGCAATATTGGCCATACTCTACCTGCTCTTCCATGAGTCATTGTTGCAACAACATCAGATACGTACTGTCCCGCTTTTTTGGGTCTTTTTTCTGCTACGTGTATCTATGATGGATTGTTTATGTTTGGTGTATTGTATGCTCATTTACTGAAATAAGGGATTCCATATAAAATGATAGTTATGCACGGTAGCTCTACTCCTATGCTAATCCTGAATTCAGTCACACACTCACTCACACACACACATCACACCCTCTGCCACAACTGGACTGAATGTTAGGGTGGGCAATTGTAATGTGAATTTTGTATTTTGCTATTTTGCACTTATGTTTTAACTTATTTTATCCTGTGTCTATCTCAGTACCTCTTGTCTTGAATGAGCTACTGGATATTTGAATTTCCCTTTGGAGATGAATAAAGTTTTATCTATCTATCTATCTATCTATCTATCTATCTATCTATCTATCTATCTATCTATCTATCTATCTATCTATCTATCTATCTATCTATCTATCTATCTATCTATCTATCTATCTAAAGGGGTTCTGTTGGCTAAACTCAAAGTTGCCTCAGTATTCTGGATGGATGCACCTGCCATACTGCTGGGTTCTCACACTAAGGTGAGTTTACATCTATCTGCATACACCAAAGGCTCATTTATGGTTTCCATGGTTGTTGCGGCATTTGAGGTCCACATGGTCTGTGTGGCAAGTGTGGACGGTCTGTGCTGAGATCCATGCTCCTCTAAAAACTGAAACCCTGCAGAGCTCTCTACAAATAATACAGGCAGTTTCAGAGCTGTAATTAATTAATAGCTGCCAAGCTGGTTGGTTACTGGGGGATTAGACTAACACAGCTGACAGTTAAATGACAACAACTACAACAACAAAATGGATAACTTTAAGGAGCCAGGGAAGATTATGTGTTCTTCACACTTCTGCCACATTTCCCTTAAAATGCTGTCCTTCCATGGAGAGGTTGCTCTCGCCATCAACACTGTGAATACTGCACAAACCACAGAAACCATAAATGAACCTTATGTCCACAGTGAAATCTGGAGTACCAGAGTGAGTCATTAGAGGGCGTTGTTTGTGATCACAGATCTAATAATACCAAGAATAATTGTCGCTCTGTTTCACATAAGTTCCCTGCCATCGCTCTATTGGATTATGGGGTGAAGCCTGATGACTGCACTGCCTGCTGTGACATTGTGCCGTGTGCACATGACAGCAGTCAGGGTCAGTGCCCTCCTTATCCACAACTGGTGGTAGGGGAGCAGGCCTCATGCTGCTTGATTCTCTGTGGTCTAGCAAATATGCTGTGTAGAAAGACCTAAACTCATCTCCTTCATCCAGTAGACAGTGATGGAGGAACAAACTCCATTCCCCAGTTCCCGAAGCATGAGTATTGTAGTAGTATCACAACAAGACATCACCACTATAACTCTTCAATACAAGTCCAAGAGGGGAGCACAGAGCTGAAAAAAAGACCCCAACACATCTAACAGACAAATATGAATGAACAGGATAAAGTGTCAACCAAAACATCACAAATCTCCACACTCATTCCACCAAATAAGACCATTTAAGCTACTACACTGTGTGCCCATAGAGCTACTGAAAGATCTTGACCAATCCTGGTGAATTATGGTGCTTTTCCACTAGCACCTACTCGGCTCGACTCAGCCTGACTCTACTCGGTTTGAGAACTTTTCCATTACGTGGTAGTACCTGGTAGCAGGTCCCATTTTAGGACCTACTCAGCCGGGGTTCCAAGCGAGCTGAGTCGAGCTGAGTTGAGCCGAAAATGTGACGTAAACGCCGTGAAGGCCACTGATTGGACAGGGAGTGACGACACATGAGAGTGACTCCTGCACGAAAAACAAACCCGTCATTTAAAAAAAAACAAAAAAAAAAACAGCAACAGCAACAGCAACAGCAACCATGCGCATTGATCATCACTGAAGTTGGCAAAGTTGGAAAATGGCAAGCAAACCGATACCGTGGTCAAATAAAGAGGTGGAGAGTTTTCTGTGCTTGGTGGCGGCCCAAAAAATCCAGAGGGAGCTGGACGGTGCACCGCCTTGCTATGATGACTCCACCCACGGTAAGGTGGTATTCAATTGTTATGGAAAACCACCGAAACCGTGTCGTGGCGAGTAGAGTCAAGCTGAGTAGGTACTAGTGGAATAGTGCCATTAGTTTGCTTTCATAAGGCCAGTAGGGAGTCTCTGGTTTGGGAGGGACTTGCTGAACAGCTCGTCCACACAGCACAGAACCACCCATTGCATACATCATAGCTGTGAGTTCTATATAACATGCTAATACTCACACCAGGACAGCTTCTCCTCCTATTTCCCAGCATAAGGAGGAGGACAGAACAAATTCATATCATGTACACTACAACAAAAAGAATCGTTGATGGTCTTAGGGGTCAAGAATTGCTTTCCTCTGAGTGGAGTGCCACAAATGCAATCAAATACCACTCACCCTTTTAGCCAACATAACACCACCATAATGGCACATATTCAAGAGACCTGTCAAATAGGTTCAAATGGCTCTTTAGAGAGGACTTTAAGAACCAAAAACATTTTTGACTAGGGGTGGTGGATAAATGATTGTACATTTCCTTTTAGCCACCTGCAGAAAATGTGACAAAAGAGGATGCTCCAAAAAATCTGACCTCTCCCTGAAACATTTATAACAAGAGATTACCGACACATACATTAAAGAGTACAATCTGGTGGAGAAAATAGAAAAAACAGAGAGACCCAGCTGAACAACTGAGTGGATCAGTGTAAAGACAACTCACACACTACAGCTCCTAAATTTATCTCATAGTAGTAATGTTTTGAACACTTGTGTGCTACTCATCAGGCATAATTATTTGGTGCATGCCCTTTCTCCCTACCACTCTAACAATTTCACTGTATAACATTAAATGGTGGATTATAGCCATGCACCCTTGATAGTCTGCACAAAACAGCAAACATCCATGTGGGCAGCAGTCTGTCCCATTCACGAGCCAGACCTTGAGAGGTTGACCCAGATAGGGTATCACCCCCATTGCTTCAGACCACAAAGCCATTGTGAGATCTGGGTCCATCAGTATGACTGAGACAATGGTGAAGGAAAGCATACATTAGCTTTTGTGGCCATGGTTCAAGACCCATGGGGAAGAACAGTCCTGGGACATCAGCTCGAACCATACTGTACAGTGTAAAGTGTGTATTTTGCCATGTGGTCAGTAGATCTGCTCTCCTAAACAGAGTTCAAATCTAACTTACTGTGTAAGGACCCCATCTTGTCTCCTGGTTATGACAGTGGCTCCTGTGCTGTCCAGGCCCAGAATATGCAGGGCTCTTTGAGAATGGAGATTCTTTGTGGTCTACAGCCACAGACTTTCAGCTACAGTCACAGAGGTTCAGACCAAACTCAAGGAGGTGGAAGGTGGAGGAGGGTGGAAGTGCTGAAAGACCAAAAGGACCATCATTAGTTCCAGTTTCCCTCAAGGCCACATATCTCCTACACCACTACTAAATGATCTATACTATTGGGAGGTTGTTTTTTTTGCCACTCAGAGGGTTCAGGTCAGGCAGTGTTGTTTTGTTTTCTTTATAGTGTGAACATGTAAAGCCCTTTGAGACAGAAACTATGATTAAAAGCTCTAAATAAACTTGAATTTGAACCTATACTGCCTTTGGGAGCATTCTGTCCCACCCCAACTCATGCATGTGGGAGGCACTCTGTCGATTGGGCCCAGTGGTGTTCCTTGTGTCTGAAGGTCTCCCAGATGTTTCAGGTCCATCCTAAGTGACGAGAAAATTATCATCAGGTGCTGTTATTTCAGGTCGAAACACCATCTAATAAACCATCTCTGCAGGTGTCCCATGTGAAGCAGCCTTAACGTGACCACAGCGTGTGCTGCTAACATGAGCTCAAGGAGATGGATCAGGGACAGAGCAGAGACACAACTTTCTGGATCATCTAATAGCATTGTCTACAGAAGTTGTTAATGTAACAAATACCTACAAACTGTAATAACAAAGCAACATAGTGCTCAAGTTATCAAGTTACATCACAGGGATGCCAGTAATATATGATTTGTCCATGCCTCAGCAGAGATGGTACACAGGCTTTCTAGGCTCTCAGGGTAGGTCATCTGTTTATTAGAGCTGATGAAACCCATTTCCCAGATGAAACATACCTCTTGCCAGTTAGATGCTTTGCACACTTATTTTGGAAATGAGGTACTTAATGCACTCAGTCAAGCTATACTTTCAATCATGAATAGTTTCACTGTCTTCCAGTTGACAATTGTCTTTCTGTTCTTCATTCAAACATGCCTTGATCTAACCCCTATTAAAGGGGCAAAGCTTTGATCCAAATCTTGTCATTAATTATAGGTCCATTTCAAAAATTTTCCTTATGTCGAAAATTTTAGAAAAAGCAGTGGTTTCACATCTAATAACACTCATGAATAATAATTTAATATTTGAGAAATTTCTTTCAGAGCTCTCCATGGCACTGAAACTACCCTCATCAAAGTTACAAACGGGCATCTCGTAAGTGCTGATGCTGGTGTCTGCTCAGTCCTGGTCCTCTTACATGTAAGTATAGCATTTGATACATCATCTTAAAGCATGGATAGTAGCATTGCTCTTGAACTGATGAATTCCTACCTTTTAAACAGAACATCCATTGTAGAAAATGCCTCTTCTTTATCTGCTCATTGTTCATGGGATTATCTGAAAATGTCAGTCTTAAGTCTCTTGCTGTTTTCGGTTTATATTAGAATCAGAATCAGAAATACTTTATTGATCCCTGAGGGGAAATCGGGTAATCTTCTATAATCTGCTGATGATGTCTGTATAAGATTTCAAATTCTAGGTGTCCAGGCCACCTTCTGGCCTGCCTACAAAAATTCAATGATGAATGTTTCAAAACAATTCAGAGTTTACTTTAGCTTAATCTTAACATTGTCACAACATAGTCAAAATGTATGCATTAAATAGTTTTGTTATGGTGAGAAAATGTTGTGACAATGTTGAGCACATGTTGACCAAATCAATGTTACAGCAATGTTGAAATGGCGTTGTCTATGGTGTTGCTGCAAGGCTGATTACTGTTTCAAAATGATATGGACCGATTTTAGCTGTTTCTTTTACTAACTGAGCTGAATGAGGATTCCATTTTGTACAAACTACAGTAACACCAGCATTCAAGTGCATACATTTTATGGGGTGCTCCATGTGCACAACTGTGAACAGAGTGTAATGATCTCAGGTGCTTACACTGAGACCAGAAGTTGCTCAAAAGCCACAGTGAAGAGTGCATTGTGGCTCTCATGTATGGAAATCTGGTCCTCAGTGTCCTCTTTTAAATCTGTTCAAATCCTCTTTTTGTAAAGAGCCTTTGTTGGCACCTTAATGATATATTTTTGTTTGTTTGTTTATATAATGCTTGGGTGTGGCTTCTATTCATATCATAATAGCATGACAAAATGAAATTACACACATAATAGGTAATTAACAAACACAAATTTGTGAACGCAAAAGTTGGTAAGGTTGGAACGGAGAAACTAGAATGGTTAATTCTAATGTTTTCACATAGGAAGGCTGATTTAGGAAAGGCCTACATGGAAACATGAACGGATGACATGTATATCACATACAACCTGCAAAAGTGCAGGCTGTATAGGTGATAAACATCACTTTGGTGAATTTCATAGGCAAATTTTGAAAATCTGATATTCCTCAAAATGTCGCTCACACACTGCCAAAAATGGACCTTATCTGTAGTACACAGGCTGAAGGTTTTCATTAGTGAATTAACATCAGTCTTATCTAAAATGTGCACACTGTGCACAATCAGTATGGGCAGGTGGGTATGTTTCTCCTGTGTCTTGGTGTTAGGACGCCTTTTGCCTTTAAAGTACTTAAGAGGAGCCTTCTGAATCTGCAGCAGAGACGGGGACTGAAAAGCACAGGCTTTCTGCACCATCTGCATCATAACAACTAACTCCAAGTTTGTGACTGCAGGCCTTGGAGAATAGACACAGCATTCTGATGGTGCTAATGTTATTTTTGCCTCCAGCAAATATAACCCAACTCCAAGGTTAATCACTCAATCTGGAAGAGCATGAGGTCATGACAGCCCCCCCACCTCTGCCTCAACCTCTGCCTAATTGAGAAGCCTTACAAATTATGAGTGTATTGTGTCAGGGGCCTAAAATACCTGGGTTTTGATATTTTGTAACAATGAAGAAAATTCCATGACATTATTTTAACCAAGAGTGGCAAGATGATAAGAGACTGAAGTATTACATTGGGTTGGCCATTGGGTCTGGTCTGTCTTTGTGGCAAGTGAATGACACATTTTATGACCAATTACACACACTACTCAAATGTATGAAAAAGTTGCATATCTGGTTGTTAAAAGTTATCCAACCTTTCATGTCATTCTCATATTACACCTCTGTTGGACAAAAACATGCCAGGATCTGCTCCTTTGTTTTGGTTTTTGCAAGGTCATGGATGGTTGCATACTGCTGCAGTGTATGCAGTTGCTGGCAAATGAGTTTGGCACACTCCATAGGTCCCAAGGCTGTGGCACCGGTGTCTTGCACTGCTTCACATGGGTTGAATACAGCCAAACAGTTGGAAACCCAAATAATTTGGGCATAGTGTTGGCATTTGTGAGACAACCTTGGCATATTTCTCCCTAATGGTTTTGTGGCTCTCCAGGTTCTTAGTATCTGGAGCAGTTCCCCATATTGGGTGAACAGATGCAATAATCCACTCTAATGCACCACGAAGTTAGTTACAAGGTAAGCAGGTTGGTTACCATATTTTGAAATCCAAACAGGGACTGATACAGAACCTTCCTTTTTTCTCACAAAATTCAATGTGTCAGCTGTCAACAGGCCTTACCTTTCTGGTTAAAATGCTTAAGGCTATAATTTATGGACAAAAACTGGGTCTCAGCTGTTGTGTCTGGAGCATTATAAAAAAATCGAGTTTGCCAACCAGGAAGTTTTGAACTTCCAGGCATCAGCAAACTGTATATTGTAAGAGACCAATTGCCAGTGGTGCTGTGATTCTGTCTGTAGTCAAGCCAAAGATGGGACTTTGGGATCCCTTGACTGAATTTGACATGGGATGTCATGGGCAAACCACCTGCAGAACTTATTTATGTTGTGGAACATTCAGTTGCCTCCCTCGTTTAGCTGGTTACAGATGTTGCAATTGCCAGAGTGAATTCCCTTCAACATGTGCTGCCACAATTCTGCTTCCATCTCAGTTGGAGTCTCTAGCAGCCCTGTACTCTTACAGAACTGAACAATCCACTCTTTTAATGACAGTTTTCTGTTCTTTAACAACTACATCAGATCGCAATACTGTAATTAGGGTTTTTTTTTTTTTTTTATTGCAACTAGTCTTTGTTGTATGTTTGTTAGTGATTTCTTATGGACCCTACTTTTCTTAAAGAAAACTAGCACATTTTTTAATGACTTGCAGTTTCTGACAACACCAACCTGTTTTTGATGACCAACTTGTGCACATTACACACAGTGCCGCTGCTATCAGCAGTGTAGTCTAGCCAATGCAATTCTGTGGACTGGACAGTTGTAGAGCAATGCTCTCCCCAATGATTTTTTTTAAATCAGGAAAGGCATAATATTCTAGTCAGGTCAGGCCAGGTACTTTACCTTATTTATACCTAAAGGTATAAATAAGTACAGTAGAAGACAAAGCATACATTTTGACACTAATTTAACAAAAAAACACATCTGAGAGTAACTGTATCCCAACCTGGGCATAGCAGCGGTCTTTCTACTGTCCCTGTTGCGGTGGTGGAGGCACAGTTTTTGCTTGTTGCTGGCCTTGTTGCCACTGATGTAAGTAAAGGGCAAATTCTGTATTTTGCATTAATTTGGTCTAGTAAAAAAGAAATCTGGCATCCTATTTTGAAATACTGAGCACTGCTCGGATTGCCTCTGTAACACAAGGAATGTGAAACATTCCATCCATACTCCATTATTGAAGAAGATAATATTAATAAAAAGAACGAGAATTGGTACCATTATTAAAACAATAACCCATTTTATGGGTTGTTGAGCCAGGATTACCTGCCTTACCTGCTCAAATTCAAACAAGATCAGGTTCCTTCTTTATTTTTACACTAACGATTCATGTGTTGCTGAGACTATTACAATGTCTTAGAATACCATCAGACTTTGAAAGTAAACTGCTTGTGGACTATGCTGTTTGGAAAGCTTGCAAAGTTCAAAGTTATCTTTATTGTCCCTACTGGGAAATTGATTTGCAGCCAGGAAGTCCAATACACATAAAACATCCAGTACACATAAACATACACAAAACAATCAACGACTGTTAAGACCAACAGCACGTAGTGGGCAGAGCAATTTTAAGAGTACATTCAGACACAAGGTTCAAATCAAAATGCGAACTGAGATAGCAACAGACTGTGTAGACAAGCAACTACAGACAGCTGTCAATACTATACCCCACTATTTAACATTATTTAACATTATAATAGCAGCAGGAACAATGGAAACCCTGTATCTATTTGTCCTGATAGGAGGCACCCTTAACCTCCGACCTGAAGGTAACAGTTCAAAGTCGGTTTGAAGGGGATGATCTAAGCACTCCTGAATGGAAGTGGCCTTTTTAGTCGCCTTCCTTGTATAAAGGTCTATAAAATGGGCTTGCCTCCTCCCAGAAATCTTACTGGCCACATTGATGGGGCTACCAAGCCTGTTTTTGTTGGCTACAGTCAAGTTCCCAAACCAGGCAATGATACAAAATGTTAGAACAGATTCAGTAAACTTCTATAGAATAGAGTCATCATCTCTGAGGACACATTAAAAGAGCTCATTTTCCTCAGAAAATAAAGATGTTGTTGAACTTTTTTGTTGTGACAGCGACATGAGGGTCAAAACAGAGTTTCTTATCAAGAACCACTCCAAGATATTTAAAACTGTCCACAAGTTCAATCTCAGTACCACTGATGCTGGTGAGTATAGGACTAGGAGGGGCAAGACAATGGAATCTGCCTTGTATAGTACACAGTTGAGTTTAGCTTTATGCTTTGGATTTAGTTTATGTAGTTTTAGTGTACATTTGTGACTCTATTACACTTTACATTTTCATAGCCATGCTTATCTCCCATTAAGCTGTTTTTCAAGACACAGCCAAGATAATTAACAGTGGTTTATTTGTTTATTTGGATCCCCATTCGTTGGTGCCGAGGCAACAACTACTCTTCCTGGGGTCCATATACAAAAATGTCCTAACTACAAAATTTAAATCGAGGTGAAGTGAAATAATATTATCACTTCCCCTTACCATAAAGTCATTTGTTTTGTAATTTGGGTTTTGAAGCAACTAGAATTGTCTCTGTTTTGACCCAGTGTAGAGGAAACGTATTTTCAGAGAACCATTCCATACACGTTAGGAAGCTTTTTCCATAGCTGCTCCTACATACAATGAGTATCCTGATGAAATGTATAATGCAGAATCATCAGCATAGACTGACTCTGCACTTGGCAGAGTCAGTCCCTAGCAATGTTTATTTGTCACCGCTAGGGGGCTCAAGAAGGTTAGTTCTGCCCTGTCCTTATCAATCACTACATTTGCATGTACAGACACAAAAAAAATTGATAACTGTGAACATTCTCCTCACTTATGAAACTTGTTTACTGCAGTAGATGGCAGTAAACGGAAGAAAAACATATTGTAGCCACCTAAAAAATATTGCTGTCATTTTAAGTGTACACTATACTTTGAATAGAATATACTTAGAATATGTTCAATGCTTTACCTTGCCATCAGACAGCCCTTTCCATTGGCACTGCATTTTCTCAACCTTCGAACCTCCATATTTCTATGTTTTAGTGCAGCTGTGCCACACATGGTATTATGCTACTGTCTGGGTCAGAGTGGCACAGCTGCGACTGTGTGTGTGGGAGAGGGTCTGAGCCCAGCTCTCGGTGAAACATAGACAGCAGTCAAAATACATAAGTTGCAGCGGTGTGCCCTTAAATGACACCAAAACATGGTAGAGACTCTAAGCGTAATTTTTTTTCTGTTCATTCAGCTCATATGCTGTTAAAAATAATGGTATGAATCCCTGACTTTTATAAATTATATCTACATTTTGGCAAACTATGCAATATTCTGTGTTTTACAGTTGATTCTGTTTCCATCATGAAATTCCACATCTCTGTGTTTGCTGTATCGCGGAAATCATAGGGCCCGACATGAATACAGCAACTTCAGCTGCTGCCTAGGCCACCAGTTTTTTCACCCTCAGTTTTAGTGAACAATAGAATAATAGCCACAACAGAATAAAAAACAATGTTAGGCTAATAGGACTAGTAGTATGCTATGAGAAGACGGAGAGAGAGAGACAGACTAGTTGAGCAGTGGTTGAATGAGCTAGACAGTGAATGAAGTGAGGGCCGTGGTATAGCAACCCAGTAGTATGCAGAGAGAGATAGAGAGAAAGAGAGACAGAGAGAGGAAATAAAAAGAACAAACATTTTTCAAGGGTTTTGAATCACTGAAACCATGAGAGGTCCTTCATCATACCGTCATGGATGTTCACAAAAAATTAAGCTGATATACCCAGCAGTCTGAGATTACCTGCAGACAGACAGACACACACACACAGACACACAGACACACACACACACACACACACACACATATACACACACACACACACACCAGACTAAACGTATGAACTCCTCCAGGCTGTCGCCTGGCAGAGATGATAGCATCCCAGATGGTTTTAGACAAGCCAACACTTTAAGTTTATATTTAGTTTATTTCTTTATATTTTTAAGGTTTTTTGCTCTGTGCTGTGTATTCTGCTATGTAATGAAACCTTTGCTGAACTTAATTCTATTTTCCTTTATCTATTTTATCTCTTTATCTATTTTTTTTCACCTGGCAAATTCTATATCTCTCATTTTTCTATATTTTTAATTATCTCTTGCCTCCTGATTTGCCTTGACTTGCCATGCCTCTCCACTGTATCTAATAAAATATATATATATATATATGTCATGCCATGGATAATCAGACATGCCATGTGGTGGGGACGATCCCACAGCGATGTCAGTGCTGCTGTGCTGGACCTTTTTTTTGGATTCAGTGTATGAGACAGCAGAAACCCCAGTGACCTGGAGGTAAAGTGAAGTAAATGGTTGAACATAACTGACAGTACCTTTTACTAATATTTATGATGTTTACCCAATCCAAATAATGGATTATAGATAAAACTGTAAATCCACACCCTCATTGGCCACAGTTACAAATTGGGGTGGTTCAGATAACTCTACCCACCCATTACTACTACCCAGAAATGGCCTCTCTGTTCTTTCAAACCTTGGTGAATGGCTAAACAGATACTCATCTATGGCATGAGGGGGAAATAAAGGCTATTCAAGTCCAGTTTCCCAGGGATTTAAGCTTGAAATACAAGATTGCTTGCTGCTAAACAGGAGAAAGCAATTGCTCCATCCAGAGAAAGCTGAAATGACCAGTCCTTTGCCTCTCTCATCCATTTAGTATCCTTTGATATTAAGCAACTGAAAATTGGACTTGTTCTATACAGTTGCTCCATACTGATGTCACATTACATGACTAATCGGTGTCAAAGTTCAAATATTTCAAACACTCACTTCTCACTGACATTTGGAGCTGGCAGTGTGCAAAGTTGACTAATGTAAGCTTTCAAGAAACAGCAGAGGTTTTTGCTTAAATATTTGCTGATATTGAAACAGGCGATCCCTAACTGCTCATCTGCAGGAAAGCTTGTTGTGTTGTTTCATTATAGGACATATCACCGTCAGTAAACAAAGGGGGGTACAGGGGCAGTGGGCTCAATGAACATACACTCCTTACACCGCCCATTCCACATAAATCAAACAAAATCAGTGCCAGATTGAGGATTGTGGCCTCTGTTGTGCAAATGAAGCCTGGCTCCTGAGTAAGATAATAAATCCCTGCCACATTTTTTTTGGCTTTTGATATATGGAGCAACATGATGGGGGGAGGTGGTATATATCTGACTGTGAATGCCTCTAATAAAACATGAAGAAGGCTTTTGATACACCAACACAAACAGTCAGTTGCCATATTTTATGGATGAAGGACTCTGGCTTTTCTCTGTCCATAGATGTTGATATTTCTGATTATTAATTTCTGATATAGCCTAATACTACCTTCAAATTTTCATCATTGTTAGGTCTGAGTGCTCACAGAACCCAGTCACAACGGGGCCAGCTTAATTTGCCTCTTTTCAAATGTAATTTTATGGATTTGATAGAGGAGATTGGTCTGGCTATGCCTTTGATGTTCCCTAGCTATGCATGGCCAATCAGGATGGCCAGTGCTCCAGTCAGGAGTAGGCCAAGGAGTGTGAGAGGTTTGCTATCAAAAGCCAGGCAGGTTTTAGCCACTGACAGATGTGGGATCAGTGTCAGATGCATGCTATGCCAAAGGGCTGGATTGGTGCAGAGGGAGGAAATGACTTGACTCTCCCAGCCCCAGTATGCCTTTGTACCCTGGCCCCCAGGGCAAGTGGTGGCAGAAATACTAAATGGAAAAAAGTCCACTCTAGCACATGCCACCAGCCCTCCCTGTATCCATCCCACCATAAGGCTATCCACACTTCTTGATTGCTACCCTGGACTATTAGATCACCTTTAGTTCCATTTGCGCTGTTGCCAGGCCTGTCCTCTCCTTCACCCAACACCACTGCCGCGCCTGGCCAGAGGAAAGTAATGAGCAAGAAACATATTTCTTTTTCATTTGCAAGATCAAGACTGCTTCCACAGATTTAAATTGCACAGCAGATACTGGGTGGAGAGCTTGAACAACACATTTCGGGATCAATATTTTTGTGAATATATCAAATGTCTGGAGTATCTTGTTTGTGTGTGTGTTTGTTTGTGCACGCACTGTGTATGTTAGAATTTAGTAGAATAGCTACTAGAATTTGGATTTCAGTAGAGATTACATTTTTTAAAGTCCATATTTTAGATTGTTTAAAGAAACAAACAAACAAACAAATGCATGATGTTAGATTTGAGTGAAATCTCTGTATTATGTGTGTATTTCCTGCATGTACTCAGCTGATCTTTGCGAGTGTACTTTTGTTCATGCTAGTTGTGTAATAGAGCATTGTCTACTGCCAGTCTACGGCAAGTCAGATCTAAACACACAAAGGGAAGCAGACTGCACGCTGGCTGCATTAGTATGCAGGGATAACACTACAGAGTTTTGTTGTTCACTCAGAGCTCCCACCACTGTTATCAGCAGTCACTCAATGGTGCCACCACTGTCAAGTTCCAGGAGCTGTGAAATCACTGGAAGTTCACAACAGAAGCAGCTGCTGTGTTTATTTCACTGGATCCCCCTCCTACCCCACCCACCTCCACCCATCCATTCTTTACAGAAATGTTTGCCTCAAAGGCATCAGTGTTGAAAAGTCTCCCGTTTCTGCTGTCTTTCGGTTCAATTTGGGCACTTTGCATTCAGCAGAAGGCTAGGCGAGTGGGGTTTGTGGTACCTGGCACAAATATTGACAAGTGCTATTGTAGCTCTTTAAGCCTCATGATTTGCATACACTAGGGAGGATATATTACACATAGAACATGAAGGCATGGATGCCAAAGTGAATTAATTTCAGGGAGAGGCTGACACAAGTGGCTTAAAGTGTAGCTTGAAGGGTTTTTTTTAAAAATATGTTTTCACCAAGTTAAGAGCAGGTATTTCTTCGCTTGTCCTTTCTACCTTAAGAGCTACATGGGAAGCAGAGATGAATTTGGAGCCCCATACTTTATTTTTGTAGATAAAAATTAGTTTGTCTCTCCAGCGTGTTATCATGTGTTTATACCAAGTGGAACACGGTTACTTCATATTCACCTGCATATGAGATGGATTCAAACTCAGGATGCCCTGGTGGGGATTACAATCATGGCTGTGTCCAAATGCACCTACGTAAACTGTACGTAATCACAGTTAATAGCCTTATGGTAAACCTTGAACCTGTTTGTAACCTGCCTGTGTCTTTAATAGTACTGCCCACACAGTGCTACGGCTGATGATATGGGGGCTAAGAATAAAGGGCCTAGCATCTTCAAAAAGACTTGCAAAGTCTTGCTAAGTCAACATCTTATGAATTCCAAAGGGCTTTTCTCAGCCATTTTCATATGTAGTGCCCCCTCCCTCCACTCCTTCCTTGACATCCACCCCCAAATCATCCCTTCCACCACCCGATCCGCAACCCCTTATTCCCTGTGCCTGTCTCCTGCTTCCCTCCAGCTCCTAATGGGCCCAAATAGAGAATGACAAGTCTTCCTGTTCCCCTACAAAATTCATGATTAATGTTTCATTAATCATGGATTTTTAAAACATTCTGCTCCCGTGGGCTTTCTTCTATCCTTACATAAAATAATAAATGAGCCAAGCGCTCACAAGCACTGAGAGACATTGCTTTTTTTCCACGCCACCCTTTCTTATCACTCAGATAATGGTCATTGTTTATGGCACCACTGCACTCAAAGGCGGTCTCAGCAGAGCACTATAAGGAAAGCCAGTGTTCCACAGAGTTTTATGTGTTGTCTGAACGTTGTAGCTTGTCTTGTCAAGGACCAGAGGACCTTAGACTTTGTAATACTTGGGTTTTATAAGGACTGTTTTGTGAAGACTGTGGGCTGCACACAGTAGAAAGATATGTTAAGATAATAGACTATGGCACGTTAAATTTAAAAGCACACTTACAGTCTTATTGTGAGCTCAATGTATTTGGTGTCACACCTGTGCTAACAGCAGAAATATCACCCTGTTTCCTCTAAAATAACATAATTGAAGGTAAGGTCAGGTATTATATAAACCACAGAGTATATTACAGAGAAAAAAACAAAACAGTACTGCTGTTCCAAATGGTTTCAAAGGTTTTATAATTTACATTCCTACGTGTGGACCGCAGGAAGAGTAGTTGCTGCCTTGGTAGTGACTAATGGGATTCAGATAAATTAAAAAAAAAAAAAAAAGATAAAACCTCACTCTCTCATCTCAAGCAGAATTCCTTGACTTCATTCATCGATATATCATTCTATGGCATTGTGCAGCAAGAAAAAAATTTCAACACTCTGTTAAGAATAACATTTATAACTGATGGCCAGCCTTGAAGTGAAGGAACCAAGCAGCACTGCTTCACATCTTATTCCTAGTAAACAAGGCAGCCTGACCTTTCAGCCAACACGTAACACTTACAAATCTGATATATACTGTACACATGAGCTTGCTGATAAAATGCATTGTTTTTAGTTTTCTGTCATGCCTCTAAATAATCCCATCTAAGAAACATATTCATTTACAGCTGAGGAGGGCTGCCATAAAATGAAGATCAAGTATATTGGCTCAACTGTTTGAAACCAATGACCTGTGGCCTGATCTTGAGAATTATTGGCCCTTCCAGAGTTTGCCAGCTCTGTAATTAACTGTCCGGAACAGGGTGACTTTAAAAGGTTAGTTTCAAAATGTATCCACTGAATTTGATTCATGCATAATTCCCTCATCCAGAAAGTGCTTGCAATCGTTTTTTTTTTTTTTCTGTTGAAAAAAGTTGAAGAGGTCATAAAACCTCGCTCTTTCCACTTATAAACGCAAAACTATGACTCAACATCTGCTACACTTATACTGTAGCCCATAAATGTGTTGGGAAAATACGAATCAAGGTTGAAATATGTGTAGCATATAGAATTTGATTTGCTAAGAAGTCACCAAATTGTGAACATAATTTATTTATGAAACATAAAGTTGGATTATAACAACTTAGAAAATTACTCTCTAGGCATACTGCAGAAAGAATGGCTTAAATTAGAATAGGTACTTATTTTGGATTAAAAAAAGTCACTATTCAATATTGTATTATGCTCTTACAATATACTCTCAATTTCACAATTTCATCTTAGACCTCTTGAGTCCCTGCTATTTATGATTGCTGAAGGCATTGGTAATATCATCTGCCAAACCACGAAAGCACTGTATATCTAGAAAGCTTCTATAATAAAAATGAGGTATATATGTGAGCACCATACATTCCCACACAAAGTGAGTGCTGACTCTCATTTAAAATTGAACATTATTACCCTGGGTGAACACTGCCCTGTGACCACTCATTTATTTCTTGCCTCTTTTTTAAGATCAATGCAATTTGCCAAAGGGGTCAGCCTTATTAGAATTTGGAGCCATTGATTAACACTACCTCATCTGCTTCTCAATGTTGCATCTGTTTTTCTTTCTCTCCCACTTACGGCTCCCACTTCCGTCTTCTGATCACAAAGCCTGTAATGAGAAAAATCCCATATTTGTTGCTGTGGGGTGATTCTGCATGTGCTGGCCCAGCAATAAAGGAAGCCATTGGGCAGGACGCGAATCCATACATCCCCTGTGATAACACAATACCGCCATGATAATTATCGATCTCTCTTTTCTCTCCTGCCGGTGGACTTGTGGATGTATAGATGATTGCACATATTGGCTGACTGTGAAAATCTGCTCTGTTTCAGGGCAGGCTTCTACTCGGGAGATAAACACTATCTGACACAATGGAAATTGCACTTAGAGAGAATTTGATCACCTCACAACTCAGCAAGGACTACATAGAAACCTAAACTGCATGACTTTGTGACCTAGTAGCCGGTAATTTATACACAATATAGCATGGATTAATCAGAAATCTAAATACTGAAATTATTTTATAAAATAATAGAAGCATATTAATAAAATGCTGTGTAATTGTTACATTTCCTAGAAACTGACTTATTTACCCTCAAGATTCCATTAGAGGCCATGAGGCATTGTTAATGTCTGAAAACAGATGTCTTACAGTGGCAGAAGCTCTCTCTTATCGTACGCTTGTCCTGCTGTTTATGAGACTGCGCCATGAACAAAAACATCTCTGCTGGGCTAATGTGGCCTTCTGCAGCTGTTAACTGGGGTTTCATGATGGTCCACATAAAGTGCATTGTGGGGAGGAAAAAAATGCATTTTAAGGACTGTGCCTGCATCAGTTGCTTCAGTGAGCCAGTGAAAACAAAGACTATCAGTACATTTAATGGTGAAAATTTTTTAAAAAACAGGTCTGATGATGGTTTCTGATGATGTTCTCATAGTCATATCCTCTGTATTTGTAAAGGACACAGCTGCTGTTTATTCATACTTGATTTCTGTTTTGCTGGTCCTAAGATTTACTAGCAGATTCATCGAGCAGGCAACAAAGCCCTTTTGGATGCACTGATTGTCTGAATGATACCGCACCACAAAGCATATTCAGAGGCTTTTTAGTTGTCAAATAATGAAAAGACACATAGACATGATCTTCTGAATAGCTTCAGCAGCGTCAATAATGCAAGCAGTCAGAAGTTGATTCAGCAGCACACTGCAATAATAAGGAAACTCATTAGGCCTGTCTGAATGATTTGGATGATACACATCATATTTTCCCGCTGCTAGTGCCATACAAATCTGTTTGAGGCCGACTCCTCCACTGTATGCTGTGCAGTAACAGTTGTGTGGCAATATTTTGTTGTCTCTATGAATGGCATTTAATTATATTTCTGTTAATGTTTTCCTTTTCTCGTTTCCCACTTTCACGTTCAAGATGAATTACTTATGTTGCTCTGATAATTGGAAAAAGCAGAGGATGTCAGCTTGTGAATATTCAAGGGGGGTGGTGAGTTGACCAAATTATGTGGCTGTTGCAATGAGAAAATGAAACACTCAATGTCAGGTTTGACGGGGCTTTTCTTTTTTCTTTCTTTGTTTCTTTGTTTCTTTTCTTTTTTTTTTTTTTTTTTTTTAAATCTGGTAAT
>OMLB01063794.1:16130-40791 GCA_900302555.1 Myripristis jacobus | reverse complement strand
CCATAAACGCAAGACAAGCAAGCCTAGTCAGATCAAAGAGAGACAGGGATTTCTGTACAATCCAAAGAGATCCAATAAGACTTTTATATGGATCCCATAGCACTCAAATAACCCAATCAGATGGTCCTCTAACACTTAACAAACCTGGCCGGCTGCCCAAGAGAACTCCAAAAAAAACAGTGAAAGCCTTGATTTTGCCCTCTCAAGCACTTCTAACATTTAGTACAGGATAAACATTCGCATTCATACCTTCCTTACTTTTGCATTGGATTCCAAAAGAACACTTTCAGTCTAGGCAGACATAATTAGTGAGTGTGCAGTGTAGAGAAGGCCAGCCAAGGAGAAAACTAATATGTTCACCTTTGCCACTGAATACACAAAATATACTTTCGCTGTGCTAAAATGAACTATGAAAAATTGCTGTAAACTAAAATTTAAATATCTTCCCTGCCACCAAGTAGAAAACGTACAATGCACAGAGAGGCATATGGTGTGTGTATATTCGTAACTGTTGTAAGTGGGAATGTGGGTTTGCTTTGCAGAAAAAAGGGAAAACACAAACAGTCTCATTAGGTTGTTTAGACTGGGTTTCTTAGACAAACCAAATATAAACAATAGCTGTTTCACAAACTCAAGCAATAGAATAGAAATTGAGCTGCTCCCATCATCATGAGGGCAAAAAAAACCCCCAAAAACAGGATGGTTTCCTGGTTTCCACAGCCTTAAAGTGACAATTAACCCTCAACTAACATTTGACCCATAAAACATCTTTACCGTACAGCTGTAGCTCATGCAGATAGTTTTTAATCACCATGTAAAAAGCATGGAATTCACAGAGTCAGGATTTTCTGAATTTCAGGAACTGTTTTGGGGTGAACATGCATCTTGTACTTTATGGGCAGGACACGTCGCCATTCATCGGTCAGCCTTCAGCAGGGCAGAGAGTGGAGATGGTTGGATATGGACAGAGATGTACGACAAAAGCCATTATGATTATTTGAGAGTTTACGATTCGGCCACATTAGCACTTGGAAGTAGGACCAAAATCTGACACAATAACAAAGTGAGATCCCACCCTCAAAATTTTTTATAGTCACGAAGTCATGAAAATTAAACATGTTGTAAGGTTGCAAAGCCATAGCCATGGGCCTTAAATCACCTGTGGTCTGCTTTTCGTATAGCCAATCAGCAATGGCCTCTGAAATTAAAGCCACTTTGACACAGGTGTTACCAATCATTCCTCATTTGGAGTTAACACATGTAACTTGTCACAGGAGATTAACATGTAATTTCTCACAGGACATTCTCAAAGTATCCATGTTACTGTTCCTAATATGAATCATGATGAACAGCTGAACATAATGCAATCTCTCAAGGGGCTTTCTTAAAAAAATACATTTTAGTATTACTGATATTTATGATGATAAACAACTCAACATCTTGGTAATACTGACAATATTGCATAAGTTTCCCACACAGACCACCTTAAAGAGACAGTCCACTCCTTTGTTTAAGGAGGGGTAGGTAGGTAAACCCTCCCCCCTGTGTAAGGCCTGTATGGGTAGAGTGACTGCACACAGGCAAATAAACATTTCTCAAGCATCTCTCAAGTTTTCGTCTTTAGAGTGTTTGAAATTGTTGTGTTCATTTACATAAAGTTGATAATTCTGAACTTCAAATGACAAGTGAGTTTTGCCAGGCACTGGCCAGTCGGATTAGGTACATATGCTCAAAACTTTTAATCCACTGAATATACTTTTAAATGGCAGGCAGAACAAAAATGAACCAAATTCAGCAATTGCATGGGATAAACACAGACAGCAAATTTGATGGACTGTTTTGGGGTAAAAAGATGTTATTTGAGGCAGGTCCAACATGTTAGTTCATGTTTATTCATATGAAACCCAACAGGAACAAACTATTTACAGACCAGCGTCAATGAACACCATTAGACAGAGAGGACTGGTGGAGAAAATTATCATAGCGGTGTCTGCTGACCCCGAGTCATGATACTGCAAATTCCCCTTTCATGTCCTCATCAATCGCAATATTTGCTGTATTTTCTTGACCTGTTTTTATACGCTCACTGGCTGACCGCTTGCAAAGGCAGTCATACAGTTCACTATTACTAGTGACAGGTTTAGCCAAACTGCAGCCATACCACAGTTAAACTGAATGTACTATCAAATTATTCATAGATCTGCCAGACACTGTTTGGATCTGTCCAAAATAGTAATTCAAAGGAATGAACTCTCCAAGAAAATGAAAAAAAAAAAAAAAATGTTGAACTACTAAGATTGTAATTCTTCAGTGTATTATCAGAAAAGAGCCTCAGCAGAATCATATTGTAATAGGCTGCACATTTGCACTGTTGACTCTCACAAATATAGTGTAGTATAGTATAATATGGTATATCAACATATCATCATAAACTGTGGGCCCAGGAAGCCCTTTGAGACTGTAAACAGTGATGAGGGGCTATAAAAACCTTTGAACTTAGACTGAATACAGCCAAGGCTATTAAATTCAAGTTCAACAGCAAGCTAAAAGCACATCATGAGGAGGGGTTTACCAGGGACTGCTTCTTGGTGACCATGCCTTTCTCTTTGTGACACCTGTGCAGAGTCACACAAAAACCCGCAGCTACATTCAAAGGACATTTGGAGAACTGAGCCACTTCCCGTGCCTCTCCATCAGCTCGCCAACCACTCCACAGAGAATGAGTGATATGTAGTCGCCTGTATGGTGCTCCAAAATCTGTCCGTTGATTAGAATGAGCCCGATCTCTCTTGCTCACACACTGAGGACATTTTAGGCAATGCATTCTGTTCGACTGCTAATAATTTTGAATAATTTCCGTTTCAATTTTAATACATGCTTTTTGTGAATTCATTTATGTCCTTCATATAGTCAAGGAAAGATATGACACATTTTTCAATACATGTGATCACACAGTTTTGCCTCCTTTTGCCTCTCTCCTGTAATGTGTGCTGAAACACATGCCGCTCACTGACGTCAAGGTGGCACTGCCATAATCAAGTCTACACTTTCACAGTTATCTTGGAAACAGCTAGCATCAAAATTCTTTCATCATTTTCATCTCTCAAGTCATCTGCACCTTTGCTCAAATGGTCTGCTGCTCTAAAAATATCAAATATTGCACCTATTTTCTCAATTTTCTTGAAATTCTATTTTTGACTTCTCCATTTTTTATCCATTTTGATTATACAAGGCAATCAATTTTTTTTTTTATCAAAATAGGTAATATTCATAAATTTTCAATAATTCAAATAATAACTGAGTACACTGTGATGTGGTGTTTAGGAGTTTTCACTAAGCTTACCTTATGTATTAAAGCACATAGCACTTTTAGAGGCGCTATGGTCAACTGAGAAGTCTGTCACTCTGTATTTTTCAAAATATGCAAAATCAACTGACATCTATATCTCCACAAGTCTTCAAATGCTACCAAAACTGAAACAGACATTCCTTGGATACTGGTTATCTGAAGCTCCAGGATTTGAATCCCCAGGTGGTCCAAGTCCTGCTTACCAACAGTGTGGCAATTCATGTATGTGGTATATTGTCTTGAGGTCATTTTAAGTCAAAGATTGTATTGTAGAAAGTTTACTGCATACATTGTACTGATGAAACAAGTGAGTGATTGGTCTCGCTCCTTATTTAAACAGAATCAAAGTAGCTGAAGTGATTGCTCAGCTTTGTGAAACCCGCTTGTTGCTGCTTGAGGTTTTTCAGGAAAAAAATGTTCAATAATTAATAATAATACGTTTATTTTTTTGTTTTTGTGGGTGCTTGTCAGATTAAAGATCCATGAAGACTCAAAGAAGTTTTGATTCTGCCAGGATTTGTGTAAGTATTATCAACTATGCCAGTATTTTTAACATTTTGGAGTCAAAATGATAAATCGATGAATCATAAAAAAATAACCATAAGATTCATTAACAATGAAATAGTTGTTAGTTGCAGCCCAATTTCCAAACGACGATCCTCCTCAAAACATGAAACTACAGAGATGGGGAGGGCGAGCACTCATTATGCATACTGTTCCACACTACACAATGCCACATGAGTCAGATGATCCTCTACAGCATGTGCAGGGACGAATGATTGTGCTCACAATGTTTACTGCCACTTAATAGCTTTTAATTTATTCTGTAAAGGGGTAATGGATTTGAAGCATTTGCTTTGATGTGCACTTTTCCATCTTGCATGCATGGCACAGCTACAGCCAAGTTTATGTCTTCTAAGATTTCGCTGTTAGTCTGGTCATCTTTGATTGTCAGGTGAAATAAAACTGAGACACTGTTATTAATGTCATCTTTCATGTCTTCCATGTCTCTATCTTTTGAGAAGACATAGAAAATACTTTTTGGATAGGGATGACTTACCCTTGTCGTTGAGACTCTTCGCGTGAAACACTAGTTATGTGTTGTAACCTTAGTTCTCTGTAACCACAGGTTGAGCCTTGTGATGGGGCTCTAGTGGCTTTTCCTTGAGTTTGTCCCATGATTGTTTAATGATATTGAACCTAGTGAATGAGTCCTCTGCTCTCATTATCTGGACCATTAGACCAGCAAAAAGAAGGCTAATCAACCCCTAATGTTTCTCTCTGTGTAATTGCATAGAGGAATAGCATAGCAGCTCTGATCTCACTCGGAGCAGCTGGTGTGAGGGGCATGTCTGGGGCACTGCGAAACACTTCACTAGTGGAGACTTAGACGCTGCCATCCTGCAGCATGGTTTTTTTCTCAGGCACTGGAGAAAAACGGATGAGGAGAATGGCATTTTGGCACCTTATTTGAGGAGTCCATAGGATTGAATAGGCTGTGCATGATTGGCAGAGAAAGTGCATACAAATTTTCAGTTTGTTGATGCGGACTATTTGAGTGAAGAAGCCAATAAAGCTCTGTTTTGTCGTGAATAAAAAGAGTGTGTTATGGAAAATCAGTGACATCAGTGACACCTGACAGCAGCTCAAGAGAAAAATACAAGATGGTCACAGAAACACCCACTAAGTCACATCAAAAGATTCTAGGAAGAGTTCTGAAACAAGAAAAGGCCACTGAAAAGGTCATATCAGTGGGCATATAAAAGAGAGCAAATAAATTGTGAAAGCAGTCCTCGATGCAGCCTTGCTTTGTCTCCCAGACTGAATGTCTGATGATCTTCTGATGCTGTGACCACTGGTATCTGGTCGGGGTAACAGTCGCTACACTAGTTTGAGATAAAATTTTGACTAATGAATTATAGGCTACTGCCACCGTCCGGTCAATCAGTGTTGTTGTTGTTATTGTTGTTGTTTAAATCAGATCATCAATCGGCCTATCATATCCCTCCAAAATTTGTCAAAATTAAACCAGGAATTCATGTGAGACGTCACTGGACAAATGGCTGATCAGATGGACAAACACAGCCTGGTTCATCACACATCAGTCACCCGTTAACAAGTTCACACTACTCACCCCACTGTGGTGGTAACTCTGCTGCTGTAAAAAGGAGAGATACCAGCCATACATGAATGTAATTATCTATATCAGAGAGGAATATATGTGCCAGAATTGGAATGGTGCAGGGACACTGAATGGGAAGTAAAGTTAATTAACTTACAGATGCTGGGAATGTTTTCAATGACCTTTAGAGTATTTACTCAGGAAGGCAGTTAGGCAGCCCAGCTTTATAACAATGGTACATTATTGCACTGAGAACTATATCTTTGCACCCATTTGATCTGGAAGAGCATTTTATTTTCACATCAGCGTTTGTTTTAATACTGTAAGAATGGAGATTACACTGAAAAATCAAAGTGAACTGGAAATAATGAGCAAGTCAAACTCCTCTTTTCTGCCTAACCAGAAATTTTGTATATCAAACACACACAAAAAAGATTGTTTAATGAATCTAGATCGCAGAATCAGTATTACCACTCATTATTACTGACACTCAGTGAGCATTCACACAGAGGAAGGATATGAGAGCAACTCATCTTGGACGTTCTGTATATCCCTAAGCATGCTGACCTGTAAAGGATGACATACTGAATGAGGCATGAGTCAGACTCCAAGCACAACCCCCTCCTTATTGTTCACCAACACACTTACAGCATGTCATCACACATTTACAGCGCCTCCAGAAAGTATTCAACCCCTCAGACTTCACAATGGGCTAAACGGAGCTTTTCTTTTTGTCAACAGCCTACACACAACATTTTATAATGACTAAGTGAAAACATCATATTAGATTTTTTAAGATTTATTGAAAATTAAACACGGGAACATCTGAGGGAGGCATTAAGTAATCTTCCATCTCTATTGGCAGCCGGTACGAATTGCGACAGCTTTGATAAAGGAGCTTCCCACCGCTGTCTTTGGCACAGCTCCCACCCTCCACCTCTCCGTTCCTTTGAGTTACAATGGCCTGTGACAGAAACAATTAAATCAGTTTTTCAGAGATGAGTAAGCTAGCTAATTAGATCCCACAAACACTGTATATCTCTGCAAACTACTGCAAACAAGCTACTGTAATAATAACAATTCTGCTTTGTTGATTACTTTTTTGGCTGGAAAATTTATTATCCTTTGTGGGTGGAATGTCTTGCAACACCAGTCCCTCGTGTGTAGGACTGCCCTCCGTTGGCAAGTCCTCCGGTGAGCAGCTGTAAATGTGTGAGAACAGGAGTGCACGGGGAGCAGCTGAGGGGGAGGAGATCGCGAGTGTTCAGAAATTTCAATTGTTTCCATTGTTCCATTGTTTAAAATCAGAGTATAAGCTAAAGTCCAAAGCATATATTGCAGTTATTTAGTGCTACGTGGCAATAAAAACTGTACTTATTGCCCTTTTAAAAGTTTTGAACCCCCTGAGTCAGTTGCTTGGGCTTCTTGGATACATCTCAACTCCTGGATGTTGGGATTTTGTCTCATTCTTCCTGTTGGATTTGCTCAAGCTTGGTGCCGTTAGATGGGAAGCATCAGCGAAATCTCATTGTTGTTCAAAACATTGCAATGGGATTCAAGTAAGGGCCTCAGCGTAAGATCTTTAACACTGTGCATTACAGCTGGGAAGGGTGATGAGCTATGCCTGGTACGGGTGGGCGACAGAGCCTTAAAATAATATCATGATATTTCAGGGCAGTTTGCAGTAAACATATTCAAGACAATATAAGAAAAAATTAACAATAACTGCAGTGTTTCCCACAGGGGTGGTAGTGTTGGTGGTGGTGGAGGGGGGAGGGATTTACATTAACCTATATCCTGACTACTATTTCTTATTTCACCATTTTCATTTTGATTTCAATTCTAGTTCATTCTCCACCTCGTTTAGTGGATATTCTCTCTGTTTCACCCTGCTCATCTTGCTTTTCACCTCCAATTCCAATGTGACGACAGCCAGGTGATCTGCGTTTTGAGGTGGTTTGTTGCTATTACATATTAAAACAACCTAAACTAACGTGGTACTGAATGACAGTTATTGTCCAATGATGTGTCTTAGAGAGACATTTAACGTGCCATAAAGGTAATGAATTTTGATCCCCAGTTCTACTAATAACATGTTTAAGTGTGTGTGTCTGGGCAAACCAAAGTACTGGTTCCATGGTGATGGTGACCACAAATGGGGGATGGGGGTTGGGAGGGATGTGAAACTAATGGTGCTAATGGGAAACCTTGAATGAGTTGAATTATACTTGGGCAGCCACTGATATATCTGGAAACCAGTGAACTAAACACTAAACTGCGGTAGGGTATATGCATCAACACATCATCATGCTGCTAAATTGTTGATTTCATAATATATATATATATTTTTTTTGTGTACATATTTATACTGGTATTATGGTGAATGATATGTTATGGCACAGCTCTAGTGCCCAGTATCCACCAGTATCTTTGCCTAGTTCACATGCTTTCTTGCAAACTCAAGGCTGCTGCCGTGTTCCTTTTTTCATGCGTGGCATCTCTTTGGCCACTCTGCCACACATCCCAGATTTGTCAAGTGGTCTTTGGTTTCTTTGTTGCCTTGTTGCTCAACCGCTCAGATTGGTGAGAAGAGTAGCTTCAGGAGGAGTCTGGGTAGTTCCATCATTTTTCCATTTCCAAATGACATATAATAGCTTTCTGGCTTTTTGTGGTCAACCACACATTAGAAAGTGTTTTATAGTCTTCCTCAGATCTTTGCGCCCTCGCAGTTGTGCCTCTGAATTCTACATACAGTCCCTTGGACTTGGCGTATCTGGTCTGACGTGCACTATCCTCTGTGGACCGTGTGGAGATGTATGTGCCTCATTCTAAATCGAGTCTAATCAACTCAGCTAGCCACAGGTGAACTCCAATTTAGTTATATACACTTCTCAATGACATTTAAAGGAATTTGGAAGCAATTAGGCTGTCACAGTGGCTCAGTGATTAGCACTGTTGCCTCACAGCTAGAAAGTCCTGTGCTTGAATCTCTACTCTCTTCCTTTCTGTATGGATTTTGCATTTTCTCCAAGTGTTTGCATGAGTTTCCTCCCACAGTTCAAGACATGCAGGCTCATGAATTATACACTCTTTATGTAACAGATGGGAGCATGATAAAGTGGTTGAGGACAGGGGTGGCAACATTTTTTTTCTGTGAACTTTTGAAGTTTACAGTAGTGTGAAATGAGTCCATGACATGTGATATACAGTATTATCATTCAAAACAAAACAAATCTCAGGCCATGTCCACGCTAAGTGCTGTAATTTTGAAAACACTTTTTTTTTCTCTAGTTTGACCCTCAGTCCACACTGAGCCGCCATTTTTTACCCACAAAAGTGGAGTTTTCCTAGGTGTGTAATCCGAAAACCCAGCTTGGCATGTCCATGTGGATGGGAAAATCAGAGAGTCAGAGAGACTGCAACATGTTATGTTGCAATCTGATGCTACAATCGTTTAAATTCATTTTCTCTCATTAATTTACACACAGTACCCTATAATGACAAAGTGAAAACGGAATTTTAGAATTTTTTTTTTTTTTTGTAAATTTATTAAAAAGGAAAAACTGAAATATCACAATGACATAAGTATTCAGACACTTTGCAACAACACTTGAAATTTCAAGTGTTGTTGCAAGCTCAGGTGCCTCCCATTTCTCTTGATGGTTGCTGAGATGTTTTCCACACCTTAATTAGAGTCCACTTGTGGTAAATTAAATTGATTGGACACGATTTGGAAAGGCGCACACCTCTCTATAGAAGGCCTCACAGCTGACAATGCATATCAGACCAAAAACCAAGCCATGAGGTCAAAGGAGCTGCCTGCAGAGCTGAGACAGGATTGCTGCAAGGCACAGATCTGGGGAAGGCTAAAAAAAACTCTGCAGCCCTGAAGGTTCCCAAGAGCACAGTGGCCTCCATCATTCTCAAACGGAAGACGTTTGGCACAACCAGGACTCTTCCAAGAGCTGGTTGCCAGGCCAAACTGAGCAATCGTGGGAGAAGGGCCTTAGTAAGAAAAGTTACCAAGAACAACATGGCCACTCTGACTGAGATCCAGAGATCCTGTGTGGAGATGGGACAAAGCTCCAGAAGGACAACCATCACTACAGCCCTCCACTGATCTGGGCTTTATGGCAGGGTGGCTAGACAGAAGCCTCTGCTCAGTGCAAAACACATGAAAGCTGCTTGGAGTTTGCAAAAAAGCACCTGAAGGACAGACTGTGAGAAACAAGATTCTCTGGTCTGATGAAACCAAGATTGAACTGTTTGGCCTGAATTCCAAACATTATGTCTGGAGGAAACCAGGCACCGCTCATCACCTGCCCAGTACCATCCCAACAGTGGAGCACGGTGGTAGCAGCATCATACTGTGGGGGTGCTTTTTACCAGCAGGGACTGGGAGACTGGTCAGGGTTGAGGGAAAGCTGAATGGAGCAAAGTACAGAGATATCCTCAATAAAAACCTGTTCCACAGCTCAGGACCGCAGACTGGGCCGAAGGTTCACCTTCCAACATGACAGTGACTTCAAGCACAC
Source organism: Myripristis jacobus (assembly GCA_900302555.1). Taxonomy (NCBI): domain Eukaryota; kingdom Metazoa; phylum Chordata; class Actinopteri; order Holocentriformes; family Holocentridae; genus Myripristis; species Myripristis jacobus. The sequence continues at coordinate 30,785 of OMLB01063794.1, read as the reverse complement.
AGCCAAGACAACACAGGAGTGGCTTAGGGACAACTCTGTGAATGTCCTAGAGTGGCCCAGCCAGAGCCCTGACTTGAACCCTATCCAACATCTCTGTAGAGACCTGAAAACAGCTCTCCACCGACAGTCCCCATCCAACCTGACCGAGCTTGAGAGGATTTGCAAAGAAGAATGGCAGAAAATCCCCCAATCCAGGTGTGCAAAGCTTGTTGCATCATTCCCCAAAAAAACTTGAGTCTGTAATTACTGCCAAAGGTGCTTCAACTAAGTACTGAGTAAAGGGTCAGAATACTTACGTTGATGTGATAGTTCAGTGTTTTCTTTTTAATACATTGTAATAAATGTTTTCACTTTGTTATTATGGGGTACTGAGTGTAGATTAATGAGAGAAAAAATGAGTTTAAATGATTGTAGCATCAGGCTGCAACATAACGAAAGTGAAAAAGTGAAGAGGGTGTGAATACTTTCTGAATGCATAGTATACTCTAATGTTCCCACAATGTCCTGCACTGCTCCTTCTGTCTCTGACGTCCTGCTTTCATTTTGCAGTGTGTCACTTTGTTTTGTCTAACTCTTGAGTTGTCAGTATGGCTCACAGTATAACACTGAAACAAACTCCCACACTGTTCCATTACATGAATGTGACCACGATGATTTGATTTTTTGTTACAAACACATAGACATGTGGAAAGCTGATTTGGTCGAGTAGGTGCTCTCTGCAGGATTCAGATGAGCCGAGTCGCTTTTTCAGAGCGCAGTGTTGCACGATGTGGATTTAGAGTGTGTCTTCATATTGTCCAAGTGCACAATCTGGAATGGGAGGGCGTTCAGATGGCAGATAGTGTTGTTGAAAGCAAAGGTGCAAGCAGCAGCTGTGTAGTGGTCAGTGTGGATGGCTTATCTTCTGGGCCTGTAGTATTTTGACCACACAGCCTGATGTTTTGCATGGCACCATTGTGTGATTGTGCATCATTTTGCTCTTTCTGGGGTCATGGCACAGGCAATAGTAACATTATATTCTGTTTACTGATGAAAATCAATCAAATCTTTGTCTGACTTTTCCTTTTGCTTTGGAACAATAGAATTAACGTGTATGTCGAGTCTTTACTGTAAGACGACACACAAGGAACTGTACTGACCGGTTCCAGCTTGGTATGCAGCGAGCCAGTATAAAAGTGGAGGAGCGCGGCACTTATCCGCATACCATCTGACAACATGAAAATCCTGCTTCTCACGCTGGTGCTGGTGCTGCTGTGTAGCACTCAAGGTGAGGGAACTCTCTCATAACATGTATACTTACATACTGTATATACTGATATTCTGCAGTTTGGGATTATTGGTAAAGTGTGTAAAGATCAGAAAAATAAATACTTTCTTAGGAATACATCTTTTTTAATCTTATGCATTACAAATGCAGGACATGGTTGCGTCTACAAAAAGAGGCTGCCTGCTACAGAAATGTAAATGCATCAACTTGAGAGGGAAAAAAATTTGCCTCTCTTTCTGAAGTAATGACATAATTATCTCAGAATTCAGGGATTTTTTTTAATTAATGAGAAATTTTCATCTCAGAATTCAGGGATTTTGTCTCAGAATATTCAGCAGATATATTTATTTAGGATCTAACTAATTTAATTTTGTTAATTTTCATGTGAAATGTGGATTTATTTATTTATTTATTTATTTTTTTACTTTAAATTGTATTATAATTATTAGTTTACCTGGTACATCTCATTGAGATGAGTAATCATGTTACCAAGAGAGAGCAGCATCACAAACAGATAAAAGCTACAGACAAACAGCATAAAAGCTCTCTAAGTACGGTGTAAGAAGTGAAAGATGCATTAAACTTTCAAGGTTCATGGTAAATAACAAAGACAGTTTCTATATCTCCATGCCCTCTGCCAGCAAGTTAGTTCTGTGAGATCTGTGTAGTGGGTGTATATGAAAGCCTTTTTTTTTTTTTTTTTTTTTACCAAACTTGGTGCATTTCGAACAAACAGTGGGATTATAAACGGTAGTTTCCAAGACCATGAGAAATATGTGCACTTAGGACAGAGGGAAGCGAGCCAGGACTGGGTTTATATTTGAAAGTGTACCAATTAATAGCATAAAAGAACAATAAGCAATGGCTTTACATGCAGTTATAAACATCAGAGCAGCATGGTGGATAGAATCAGCATACGTGAAACACTGAGAGACAATCAGTTTGAGGTTTAAAAAAGACGATCATACATCAAGATGCTCAGGTGATAACACTTCATCCGTTTCCAGCGAAATGTCAATGCCGCCCTCATTCCTTTAATGTTTTGTTTTTACTGAGGACGAGAATGTGACTAACAACCTGTCTGACTGATGCCGTCTCCTCCTCAGTGCACACACTCCGGTGCTACACCTGTAGCAGCGAGCAAGACGACATCTGCAAGACAGAAACCACCTGTCCAGCATCATCCAGGCACTGCAAGACCCATGTCACAGGTACAACCTCCACTGTATCTGCTCATTAGCTGCTTAGGAAGACAGTGCACTTATTCATTTCTCCTCATTTAGAGTGGTTATAGCCCCAGAAGAATGCTTCAATCATTACCGGCCTTTTTTTCCCCCCCAACAGCTGACAGCGTTTCTCGAACCTGTGCTGACCAATGTGTGGAAACCCAAGATGTCCTGTGCTGTGATGAGGACCTGTGCGAGTGAGAGGCGCCGCTCGACATTCCCTCTTTTCCTGCTAAATCAATGCACTATCCAGAAATAAATCACTGAAGTCTGCATGAATTTATCGTGGAAGCATGATTGCATGGGTGGGTGGAGGCTACAATAAAACTTGAACATGAATTTCCTGTGTCTGACTCTACTTTTTTTCATCGGCATGCGCTCACTGAATCAATGACCCGATACTGTATGCGGTTTAGTCACAGGATCTTAAGTTGAAGTGGATATTTCTCTGATTTAGCACGAGAGGCAGGTCAAACGCACACTCGCTCACACTTAATCCCCTCCTGATGTTTGTGAGTGGGTCACTGCAGCAGTCGGCAGTGATATGTGCGTCGCTGGACTGCCACAGTTGTGACGCAAAGTTTGTCTCACTTTGGGAGTCGGCTCATTAGATTTTGCTTAAAGATCTTTGAGCTCATCCCACTAATTTGTTTCGGTGTCCCGTGGTGGGATGGGGAAAACCTCCCCGGCAGGCTTTGCACTGAAAGCCGCACAGTTTCTAGTCACATGATCCCTTTTTCACCGCAGCCATTTTGATATGACACGGTGTTACTATAATGGCTTTAATTAAAGTCGCATTCCATTTCCAAATGGGACAACACCTAATTAGTGTCATTATTAAAACCTGTGTTTTACCCTGCTATTTCATGACAAAATGGCTGCTGTGGAAAAGCTCTATTCACTGTCATAATTTCTGGAAAAAACAAACAGACCTTGACCCCAAAACATACTTGGGTAGGATGTATTTTTTCCTTGTAAAAGCACATGAATGTTGTGTTTAACTCAGACTGTCTGTTGCTCTTTTAAAAAAGTACATTTTTATCCTCTTCTGGGTGTGTTTACTGTGGCCTGCGGTTTTAACACTGTCGAGTTTTGGTGCAAACTGTCCTCTGTGTATAAAAAGGCTATATCTGCCTCTCCTAATACACCACATCCTGTATGCCTGTATGTAACATTGCCTGTCACTGTATTTACATACAGCGACAACATTATGCCCACAGCATGAGTATCTAACATTTTAGCTGGCTATTTGACCTGAGTTACCTCCTCGAAACAAACCCTCAAACGTCTCTGTTCCTAGATGAAACACGACGCATCATAAAAAAAAAATGTGATGAAATGTTTCCTTCAATTTTTGATTTACAAAATTATGGTTCCAAGTTAACAAATCACCCATGAGTGACGTGGCATTCTCACAGACCTAATGTTGCCATATGCATCTCAACTGGTAGGATTAAGTCACTCCACCCAGTTTGCAGAGAAATAGTATTACAGCATGTCACGCACTGTGCCCAGGTATGTAGGAACTACCTGCACCCTGGAGGTAGTTCGCATTCAGAGGGGTGAAGCTAAAAATAAGAGATTAAGAAGGTAAGAATATTAGGCACTAACATATTACACATGACCCACTGGCTCCATCCACTGCAGTTCAGGACGATATTTAGTGTTTTTGGTCAAAAGTGGCAAAGGTCAGACAGGCAGGAATATGGAAAACCTGAACTCCCAATTTGGAAAAACCAGCAGCACCTGCTCTTACTAGGAAATAGATAAATCTTTTTCAAAGCTGTTATTGATTTCAGAAACTGTCTCTTGATCAGATTATATTACACAGAGCACACTGGCTAGGGATTTTTTAAATTTTTATTATTTACTATCACATGGCATTTACATGCATATGATATTTCTATTATCATCACTAAGGTCGTTTACAGAAGCCTCAGATATTTTTATGAGAAACCACGCGTTTCCTGTGAGGCAAACGTCAAAATGCACCGAGATGCATCAGACTGCAGAGATTTGGGGGTAGGGAGGGGATTTAAGTATATATTAGTGCACTGAATAAAGAAGAAATGTGCAGGATGGAATCAAAATGCTCTTCAATACCCCAAAGCATTCGTCTAATGCAACATAGCATATTGTCAATCATAAAAGAACATAAACAGCTTGAAAATATAGGTCATTAATGTTAATCTCTCCGGCTGCTTTTTCTCCACTTCAGAGAAGACCAGACGTTGGAGTTGGATGATTGGTGGATTATTGATAATAACCAGCGAGAGCATCATATGCAACCTTCACACTTTCATGTGTGAATAATAATACAAAACACAAACTCCATATTCTCTCATACATCTCTCTCTCTCTCTTCTCTCTCTCTCTCTCTCTCCCTCTCTCTCTCTCTCTCTCTCTCTCTCTCAGATACACACACAAACAGGCATTCTTACATTGCAACAATATTTCACTTTTGGCCAAAAGACGCTTTTACGCTTTTATCAGAGCATAACTCTAAGTGATATTCGTCTGGGACAAAAATGAATCTTAAACAACACTTGCTTGCGTTTACCTATCATGCTTATCATTATTATTATTTTTTAAATGCTTATTTTCCATCATCACGGAATTATTTTGCTTTCTGATGAAACTGGTGGTTACATAAAGCCACATTTAGAGCGCAAGGAAAAAATAACACACTCATCTCTGCTGTCCCACACAGGAAAGAACTGTGGTTAAGAAGGCGACGGTGTTAAGTATGCATCCTGCTGTGATGAGTGGTGTGTGTGTGTGTGTGTGTGTGTGTGTGTGTGTTTGTGTGTGTATCTGGGGCTTAAATAATTTCTGGTTGGGGCCTTCATGAGACAGTAGTGCAGCTGACGCCACATGTCCTCTCTCTGTAGTGCATTACATAAGCGCTTTGTCGTTCCCACACTTTTTGTTATTTTTTTAATTATTTAACTACCACTCTGATGACTGGACAGGTTGGCGACAGTGGTCTAATTTTCCTTGTAAACCAACAGACTATCAAACTACTCGTCTGGCCCTGGTAATACCATCCTAATTCCAATAGTGCATTTATGAAACATCACCTGTTATTTATAGGCCTGTACCTGGAGCTCAGTAGGCTTTGACTCAATCCCAATAGAAGTAGGAGCTTGACCTTTTTGGAGAGCCTGTGCGCCCAATACTCATTTAGGTTATAGCTTAAAGTTTGAGTCAGTTAAAATCTGACAGAGGAAAAAGTGTCTCCCTTACCCTAACACTCAGACCAATTGAGTAAGCTGCACATTGCATCCAAATACCCCCGTTCTCTGCCTACACTTTCTATGGTCTACCTGCAGAAGGTGGAGAGGGTTGACCTGGGCGGCTGCCAGGTGCGACTCCATCCGACTGCATGAATCTCAAAGCTGAGCCGCTGCTGAAAAAGATTGTGGCTTTCCCAGCAAACCCTGTTCCTCGCAAAAAGATAAAGGTTAAAAGCAACGACTGAATCTGTCGCTCCACCAATGGTGGGCTTGTTGTCATGAGTCCGCTTTAGCTAGTAGAGTAATGGTGGTCCATCTATTGGATTAGGGGAGGGATTTCACTGTGGCATTAATCTGGGAAGACAGCAGGCGACCCAGGCAGGGCTCACACAGAGCTGTTGTCTCTGGCTGTCACTCGGACGCACCGTCACAAAGAGAGACCGGCCAGCCATCCATCATGAACCTCTTCTGCTTTTCACTGGTAAGGGACCAACTTATGCCAACTCATGCCTACTGCACCTACTGTATTGTTATTTTCTATTGTTAGTGTTGTTTTTGTTGTTGTTGTTTTTTTTATTATTGTGAGAGGAGCTAAAGAAAAACTTGCTGACTGACTGAAATGAGAGGTTGTCCACACACACAAAAGGCTTAAAGCAATACACAGGAATGCATATTAAGTATATATAAACCATGTAAACCATAACATCCTCTGGCACCAAAGTGCAGGGAGACGGGAACACAAATAGGAGCTGCAGTCTGTTTAAATAGGGTAGACATCCATGCAGAGGACAGAGGTGTTTGTGACTACTGCTGTGAGAGGGTCTTACTTTACATTAAATGTAAAAAGTATTGGGGATGTTGGTGATGCTGAGCATTGCAGCCCCTTTTGCACAATGCACATTTCAGTCATCACAAAGCTTGAAAACCCTTCTGCAACTCACCTGCTTCTCTGTATTTACATCACCTCTTTGAGTGGTATAGATTTAATGCAAGAAATCAATAAGAGATGATGGCTTTTACAAGGATTCACCTGATCAGTGTAGTTAATAAGAGGAATATAGTGCCCTTGCATGCTCTAATGTTGTAGTTGATGTATTTAGTTGGTGGGTTCAGGCGTGCACAAGTGATGCCTCATGGCACCGGCAGATTTGAAAGTGAAATACTTCATCGAAAGTAAATATTCATGAACAAGTGTTTGTGTGTCTGGGAAGTAAATCCAAATGCATGCACAACACACACATATGGTCCTTCAGATGTTGCCGCAGCTGTCATGTCCGCACGTGCACCGGGACATGTGCACGCACAAAAAAACGTCTCCTTGGACAGATGTCGGAGAAGTTGACCAATACTCAGGATTATTGACTGATGTGCGCCTTCAGTGACACGATTACACATTCTGATTGACTTCCCTGTCATTGTCATTCCACGTCACGTGTACGGAGATCCTCTGATCGCTCAGATACATTCGGACACAATATGAATGTTGCAACCCGAAACAGAAAAACAATAACGACTGCAATCCACAACTCGTACCGTGAAACAGCCTGCTTTTTGCCAATGCCTCACTCCTCTGGCAAAACTAAAATCCCTGCCTCTAGCTCCTATACATATAGAAGATGCCATCTGTAAGCTAAGATGAGATTGATGAAAATAAAAATGGTTGTGTGAAAGGCTTTCCTAGAGGGAATCCAAATGAGCTGAATAACAGTTTAATCCAGACTGATGCCTGCTCTGAGGCATTCCAATCCGTCCCTACAACTGTGGTTCACAAATGAATTTAAGAGATTTTGAGCAGCACGGGAATGAACGTTTACATGCAGAATACATTTCAAGAGTTGTTTCAAGAGGTCCTTGAAACAGCTTCTACAATACAAAATGTTTTATTTTAACTCCTGAAAAGCTGGGGCCTTTTTTGTGGCGTGAGATGTTCAAACACAAACGCGCACTCAAACACGTGGCGCCCAAATCAGGCATGCAGCACATATAGCATGATCCATAAATCCTTTGGGATAACAGACACTTTTGAACACTGTACCTCATTTGCTGTCTTGAAGATAAACAGATCAACAGAATACATAAAATCCATTCATAAATCACCCATGCCGTCCTCTAACAGCTGTGTGTCTGTGTGTGTGTGCTCTGCGTGTGACATCAGGAGGGCTCTATGGACAGTCTGTATGAGGCCGTGCAGAGCTCCAGTGATGGCACGGCGTACCCCGTCCCGAGCCGCTCCTGCAGCCGCTCCTGCAGCCGCTCCTGCAGCCCGGCCGTCCTGCTGGATGACAACACCAAGTGGCAAGGCTCTGGCAGATCCGTCTCTATGGTGCGAGGAGCACACACATTCACAAAACCTACACAGGCACACGCAAAAATGACATATGCACGGACAGGCTGGCACACGTGCACGTCATGAGGAGCGTGAATGGCGAGGCCACCTGAACAAACATAGCCAGATTGTGTGGGACCAGTTTTTAGTGGAATTGGGCCCTGTGGGCTCCGGCTGACCAGCTTGAGCCCATAAAACAAAGCTGATTATGAAATCACGATAAGGAATAGAGCCAGATGACAGATGCTGTTGGAGCCAGACCACTCAGAGCATAAGGCGAAGTCAAAACATGAATCTGTCAATTTATATTAACACATGTAGATTTAAATTGAATGCCAGTGATATTATAGTGCTGAATCCCTCTCTGAGTCTGCAAACATAGCAGTCATTCAATGCAAGATACACCGTTGTGTTTGTAATCGCATGAATTATGATTTGACAGAAAAGTCCTTTTGCGCAGATTAGTGTTAGTTTAAAAAAAATAACAAAACAAACAAACAAACAAAAAAAAAAACAGCAACTAAAAAAAGCTGAAAATATCTTTTTTTGCATGCAGGAGATGTCTCAGATGCAGGGGACCAATTCCAAAAAGAAGAAGAGAAGGTGAGCTCAAGTGGAAAACACAGCAGGGTTTCTTTCTATGTTCTCACCGCATACAAATCCATGCAGTTGCTCAGCTGCTTAGTGAACCAAACCTGCATTTGTAGTTCGTCTGTGTTTTTGTTCACCTGTTCTGATGCCAGCCCTCTGCCCAGTGCATGCTGGGATAGGCACCCGCTCCCCATGACCCTGGTTAGGGATAAGTGGGTGTGGGAAACGGATTGCTGTATATTCTGATGTTAGCGATAATCGCCTCTGACATCCCTTGTTGTGTGTGAACCGCCTACATTCTTCTTTCTTTTTCTGTCATTGTTGGGTGTGAATGCAACTAAGGACTAAAAACAGCTCGTGTGTTGCTCTGTGCAAGTGAAAGGGCTTCCCATACAGTTACAATGTGGCTGGAAAGGCACCCTCTTTATTTTCACTGCTCAAGGGTTAATGCTATAAATCCTTCCTGCAGCAGACCAGCCTGCTCTTTGCTGTCGCTCCTCTCCTTATATCCACTTAAGTCACCAGCACATCTGTCTGTTCAGTACAATGTTGTTTTGTCACAGGAAGGATTGAGAACTCATCATGCACACACACAAAAAAAACATATATTATTTGGTGGGCATGTAATTTTGTTTGGTGGATGTCGAAGCGCCCTGTGGGCTGTCGGGCCAGCAGTAGGCAGCTTGTTGCTCCGGGCCAGTTGGACTAATCCGATTCGAGCCCCACCTCCTTACAGGTCCCAGCTGACTCAACACCTTTGCTCTGTGCCCTCGCTGCACACCGAGAGCTTAAAGAGGAAGACAGTGTGGTCCTCCCACCCATGCACTACATGACTACATGGGCTTAAAATATGTATACTTAATACGTCTGCACAGTTTGCCTCCTCGCTCTCTTGAAGAGGCTTTAAAGGTGCAGTCAGCCCCTTCTGGAGAAAGACTGTAATAATTATTTTTCAGCGCACAGACAGAACAGACAGCTAGCAGACTGTGGAGAGTTATTCACTGAATTTGTTGATTTCAAATATCAACAATCTTTCTCCAGAATCGCTGACTCCGCCTTAAATGTCTGCATAAGCTGTCCATTTGTTTGGATGCTGTGTTGAACGCAGCGTAAACATCAATAGCTCCATTCTGTGATTGTGATCGCTGACTAATAACACATAAAGTACTGCAGGGAGCTGCAGAGTAATGAGCAAGATCAGACAAGATCACACGCAAGGCATGGGCGATATCCAGAATGTAATATTGTGGGACGGTATTGCCTCCCCTTCCCCCAAACCAACATTTAAAAAAAAAAAAAATTCTTCTAAAACCATTAAATGAAATAGTTTAGGTACATGAACAGCAAATCATGTGTAATCAAAATGACCTATGCACACAAAATTCCCAATACTGTGTCTGTTCATCCATTATAGTAATCTTTCACTAGCTGAAGTGCTTTATTAAGGCAAAGAAACCGTTAAATTCATATTTCCAACAGAATAATTCCATCAAAATAACACGGCTCAACATTAACAACATTTGGCCCGGCTGTGGTCCCACCTCTTGTGATATTGTAGTGAATATCACATACGGCTGCAAATACTGCAATATTCAAAATATCAGATATCGGCCCCTTATGATTTGTAGATACCGTGATCAAGTGCTGAACACAGACAAGTTCCTTAATATTGTATTGCTGTTTTTTTCTACTTTCAGAACACATATATCCAAATCTGCATCAGATAACGAAGCCCTGGGTAAGTAAATGTCTTCCTGTGTTCAGACTCTTGTGTCGGTGCGCAGGGTTTCAACAATGTTGTGTGTCGTGTGTATTTGGCGTGTACAGCGCAGTGTTAATGGCAAGAAGCTGTGAAGTCTAGCTCAGTGTGAGGTCACAGGTTTGCAGCTGTGCTCCTTCCTGCTGCAGTGTGACTGACAAAGACGCTGAAATCATGATCTGCCCCACGTCTGCCCTTCACTGTGATCCCTCTGCTGGGACACACACACATGTCACCCAAACACACCAGTTGTTGAGCTTTACTCTGAAATCATGATCTAATTCAGGCTAACCTTAAATGCTCCCCCACAGTGCTGCAGTGAAATAATTTACCTTTTCGGAAGCTGCTTAAAAAAAAACACAGTTGGGAAGCTTGCGGCTTAAATTTAGCTTTGCCAGCTCCCCAAATCTACTAGGCTGCCTGTGCTTGTGATGTGTGTGACCACTCCACTCAATTTTGTCGTGCGACCATGGTATCCATTTACCCTGAATTTCCACATAAAACCCTCAACATTTCTGATTTCTCTCCCTCCGCAGCGGATAACCCCAGCTGTAATACTGCAGTGTGGCAGCCTGCCAAGAGCCGAGAAGATTTAGCCCACATCGCAAACAATCAGAATGAAGGTAAATAGGAAATAAATAGGTTAAGCTGATCTACGTGCGTGCGTTCAATTGGACTCTAAAGGCACAGGCCACTATGTGTTTAGACCAAAGCCATCTGTGTTTGCCAACTTTATCACGCTGGTAAAACAGCAACATATCACAGCATGCACCCCGAGCTATGACCACCCCAAACTTGGTCATGCGTTCTTGCACTAAAGTGTAAAAATGTATTGTTTAAACTGATTTTTAGAGGCAGTAAAACAACGAGTCACTTCAGGGTTGTTGATAAGGAACTGCCATAAAGACACACAGAAACATAAACCAAACAGCTCCTGATGGGATATTGGTATTAGTCTGGTTCACCGATGCATCACCACCTTGATGAAATCTATAAAATATGTTTTGTGTTGTTCTTCCAGAGACGGCGAAGACTAAGCACAGATCAGTAACCAAAGGAGGGAAAGGAAACTGTCCGCCTGGCACGAAGAAAAAGGAGAAACTGCAGCCGAGTCAGGTTAGACTTTAAAGATGGCCTTCTGTCCTACCAGCCTGTTTAACACTTGTAACTCAACAGGCCTCAGCTTTAAAGCCCCGGCAAAGACCTGCAGTGGTTGAAATGTGTTGGCTTTTTTAATGATTTAGCCACGACAATAAAACCTTTTTTAATATTTCCTTCCTCGTTGTCACATTTCCTCATATTTGGAGTGGCAGGACTGCCTTCTTATTTGAAGCAGGGGTTTTCCATACTTGCTCCTCCAAGATGTGAATGTGAGATTAAGAGCCAAGTGACTCAGAATCTAATTTTATTTTGCAGGTTGCAAGCTATGAGGGATGGAGGCCAAGTGCGGAGTGGCCTAACAGCAACCAGAAAGACCGGGTGAGTGGCATAACATGGGCTTGAGTATATTTGAGAGCCTGCTTTCTGTGTGGTATGTGTGTCACTACCGCCCTCTATCACTCTCAGAGTCAGAACATTTCTGTTCTGTCAATACCAAGAAATGACCCAACCTTGAAAGTCAATGAACCAAAACATCAAGATGATTCTGATAAGATTCAGATCGCCGGAATGCCTGTATGATGCCGTTTCAGCAGCAATAAAGTGAACTCGTTAGTGAAGCAAAATCAGAAATTAGAATCAGAAATCAGAATCAGAGACACTTTCTTGATCCCTGAGGGGAAATTGGGTGAAAGTGTGAGCAAGTGGCGACTAGTGGTCACTAAAAACTTCACAGCCGAACACTGACTGACTGTCAAACGAGAGGCGGTGCAAGTTCAGAAAAGAACCAATCAGAAACAGTGTTCAACAACTGAGCGCATACGGCTAAATGAGCTCCTTGTGAGCCATCCTAACTTTGATGGTGTTGCATTCAAGTTTGTCTTGACTGCTTTGCTCACATGCGTTGTCTGGACGTTCCTGCACGGTGAAAAGATATTAGCTTTTTACCAAACAATAATAGATTTGGATGTAATCATCAAAATATTTAATTACATTTTACTTTTTTTTTTTTCTCAGTTACTGTAAAGGATTACAATTACATTCATTTTGTTATTTAATTACATGTAATTAGTTCATAGCCTGAATGTTGCAAAGGACAAACTTGTCAGAGATCCAAAACTGTGAGCTCGTTTACAAGCGTGGACACGTGGTCACCTGGTGGTGCTGGGCCATTTGGGGCCCGCTGAGCAGTTTCAGCAGTATTGCAGTGATAGAGCTTGCCTCCTTTGGCTTAAATGGCACAATCATTTAACACAAATGCTGATTGGGTTTTAATGGAGTGCAGATGGTGCAGAGAGGGGGACCACTCTCTCTGTAATCTCCCAGCCACATGGCAGATAGAGATGTTCAAACAACAGATGGGAGGGTGGTGTGTGTGTGTGTGTGTGTGTGTGTGTGTGTGTATGTGAGAGTATAGGCATGTATGTTTTGAGACCATATGCATCAACTCATCTTTTTTTTTAATTTTTTTTTTTTTTACCTCTTTTAGTATGTATGTTTACGCATTTGTGTGCTTGTGTGTGTATGTGGGTTTCGAGGCCGAGTGCCAGGTCACCCAGTGCCCACTCTCACTAATGCCCAGCATAGTGAGTAACCAAACAACGTGGAGCTTGCCAGAAGTGGATCAAGCTTTTAGCCCCACACAGTATCCCTGTCCTGCCAGCTAGCAGCCTGGCACAGGAGCTGTCCCGTGGGCAAGACTGCTGTAACTGAACTGTGTAACCCTGGACACAAACTGGACTGACCCTGCTCACCCTGGGGCCATCGTATCCCCACAGAACAAGAATCAGATGAGAGAAAAAGGAGATAACATTACATATATGTACAACTATATGTATATCTGTCTTTATCTATATGCATATCTATATATAAAACTATCTTTCTAATATGATTCTGTAACAGGATCAAAACTTTATCCATTACCATAAAAAGTGATCTTCAGAAAAGTTCAAGTGAGTTTTAGTTTACTGTCAGCAATTTTTTTTACAGAGGGGGTGTCAGATTCTATAGATGGTGAATTTATCATGCTGGAATGAAATTATTGATCCGGGTTTGCATCTGCTCCCTGTGGATCTCTCCAGAACGTCCATGGCAACGGAGTGGCAATAGAGCCCAAACCGTCTGTGAAGAGAGACCACAAGCCTGGAAAGAAACCAGCCGGAAAGAGCGGGAAGGAGGGGAGCAAGAAAACTCACAACTCCACAGGTAGATAAACTTGACCTCTGACCACCGACACCACTAGCACCTGCAAGGCTTATCAAGCTTTTTGCTAGTTGCCATTTTCAAACTTAATATCAGATACAGGTAAGCCATTAGATTTTGTTAACATAGCAGTACACATGGACATTGCGGACATTATCCTTTTTTGTAAGTTGAGGCAACTCAGGATTGTTGATGTTGGTAATCTTTAATGTTATGTGGGCTGTGTGGCTATTGTTCATGCCAACTTTAATGCTGACTTTGGTAATGTTTGGTAATGTTAATAAAAAAAATGTGTTTGAATAAGTCTTTGGAAGCAGTGTGACCTTAAACACCATTTCAGAACACATACTCTCAGATTATGCATTTTTGATAACACTACTTTATATGTTGAGGGAACAGATGATTGAGGGAACATTGGGCTCTTTCAATCTCAAAAAAATATGTAATGAAGGAACATTTTTTCCAGTTTGAATCAGCTATCAGGATGATTAGCTGTTGTCAAATTGTACCTTGGTGAAAGAGTTAACAAGGCAACTGGTGTTGCCATAGCTGACATTTCTCCGGTCATTTTTGAAAGTGAATGGGCTTCTGTTGCCTTCTGTTGCCGCATGATTGCTTGAGGTTGAAGTTCACTGAAGTTCATGAAATGCCACCTCACTTTCTCATCTCACGCTGTGTTTTGGTTTTGTCCTCTCTGTCAGCACACTGCCCAACAGGCCCGATGAGCCCGACCATGGCAGGCCCCTATCTGGATGTACCGTACAGGCCGGGCAGGAGGCCCTACGTGGGCAAGGCCTCCACCCTCCCTGCTCAAGAGAACACCACCCCTGGCCAGGGCATGGACTTGACCACCCTCCCCGGCGGAGCCACGCCCACCCACATCCACCACCAGCGTTGGAGCAATCCGGCCGACTGTAGCCCTGCCTGGGGAACCATCCAGCACACCTGCC
>OMLB01063794.1:0-16110 GCA_900302555.1 Myripristis jacobus | reverse complement strand
TCCAGCACCCCTGCCGCAGGCCGCTCACAGAGTACCGCGTCTACTCCCACGACTTCAGCACGTCCTGCGGGAAGGACTGGGAGGCACGACAGCAGCACGCACCAACCCTCGATGACAGCTTGAAACAGGACTCTAAACCCCAGGTTCCCCCCAGGGTCCCACGTTCCATCACAGATGTGGATCTGACAGAACCAAATGTAAGTTGCTGTGGATGGAAATGTGTTCATGCATGTTTTTTAAATTTTTTTTCATATTCACATTCATGCTTGGAAACTGCCCAGTAAGACTGCAGGTTTCTTGTACAAACCACTGTTATGCCTTTTCCACTGCACCACAGAGCCCTCATACCTGGTGGAAGAATTATCCTAATTTGAGCCTGATAGGGTTCTGATTGAGAATTATAAACTACTACTAAACTATTTTTTTTTCTTTTGTTTATTTTGTCTCAATCTTTCCTTGTAGAATAATACACACCCACATAGTTCAGGGGGCGTTTGGGAGCCAGTCTATATTACATCGAAATGCAACAAAGAGTTCAAAATTTGGTGCACAAACCAGAACGGAACCGGTTCTCTGTTGGTGGAACAGGGGTATGTACAGCTCAACCAAAGAGGGTCTTAAGAGAACATGGACAGGTCGCTACTGAGGGAGGCAAGAGCATTATCCTCCTGACCCTGATTTCCCCTGTCAATCCAGGGATTCAAACCGGTGAACTTTCACTCACCTCTTGCCTTTAGGCTACTGCTGCCCCAGAGGCTTTTAAATTGTCCAATTTCAGGTGCCTTTAGGATACTGACACCAGACATTTACAGTGCCAAACAGATGTTCTAGCCTGTGAAATTTAAATCAATTTGACTTAAACTTTGATCTTGTGAAGGCCCCATTCAGTTGCTGTCTAGTATTTAAACTTTACTGTTTAATCAAAGCTAAAACCACGATACTTGTGCAGATTGACCTAAAAGGCCAGAGCCTTGGCGTGCACTTTGAGATCATTTCATGCATAAAACCGCTGCTGATACCCAGGGAGCACGTGCAGTGTGTGCCCTTTGTGCCACAAAGCAGTTGTGTAAGCTTCAGATTGTGGAAGATGAGAAGGATGATCCAGTGCGCTGATTGTAGCGTTCCTAAAGATGTATGGTGTCATTGGTTTTTAAAGAGGAAATGCCATTGCATCTGACACCAAGCCTCTTTAAAACATGTCCCGAGATGGTTTGGTGGCTAAAACCCCCGTATCACTGCTGAATCTTCCCTGCTCATCCCTGCTGCTCCATCTCTGCTCAGTTAACTGCCAGCTTTCGCTTCACTCGACTCATCTTTAAACATTGTTTCTCCACCTTTTGGCACCATTCCTTAGATTTAGTTTTTTTTTGTTGTTGAGAGTCGATAAGTAGCTGTATGCCATTTTGAATGCTCTATCTAAAACATCTGCTTTGGCAGCATTTCAGGCTATATGTATGCTATATTTAGACACCCTCACTTCCTTTTAAACCGTGTCATCTGTTTTCACTCCTTTGAAATATTTTTTGCAGAACTCTACCACAAGCACAACTAGTTCATACTTCTGGTGGTCTGATCATCACAAAATTGACAAGACCTTCCCCTAACAAGTGATTAATTCATTTTGAAAACGCTATATAATCATTTTGTTAAAGATAAAAATCATTACCTGAAGTTCATTATTCGATATCTGCAGAGTACATGCATTTGGATCCAGTCTACAACATGTTATCCATTTATGAATCATGGCTTTAAGTAATCCTTAACTCTTCAAAAGCTGCTGTCCTTTAACTTGCTTTACTTTACACCATCAGTCATCTTGTGAGACTATACAAAGTGTCATTTTTCACGTGGTGGATATTTCATTCAGGATCCGACCTCTTCAGATGAACAACTGCCTCTCCAGGGAGTCAGTAGGGTCTAGAGTAATAGATTAGAAGCCTTAATCTGGATTGACAGGAGTTTAAGGCTGATTGCAAGCAGTGGGATTAGGCAATGTTTTGTCCGGAGAGTTCCCTTTTCTACAACTGGCCGACTCAGACCCCCCCACAATGTAATCACAGTGGCAAATCCCCACATGGTAACGTCAGAGCAATGACTGCACGCATGACCGTAACCTGTCAAGAGTTAAACTGATCAGCAGTCTCACATGCCCGGGCTATTTCACTCACCTTTTGTTTCTGTCTTCAACATATAATCAAAATATTTACGGGTAATAATTTGCATTCAGTGATGATTCAAGTGATGATGTGTGTCGACTGCCAACACAGAAACATCTATATACCATCATGTGCTCCACAGTAAATGGGGTAACACTTTTTAACCCTCCTATTATGTTTGGGGTCAATTTGACCCCAGCCAATGTTTAACGTCTCTAAATTAATGATTAACATCATTTTTTTTGCTTCATATTTAATGAATGTTCCCAATGTAATGGGCACTACTGGGTAAAATAACAAAAATCTGTACTTAGAAATAATATAAAGCCATTAAAACACCAAAAATTTATATTTCTTTCCAATTTCAGATCAATCAGTGAGATTTTATGGTGATTTGCATATTTTTCCATTGTTGCGTAATAGGAATACTGGATGTATAAGTGGGGGTGGGGGGAGTTATGTTTTATTTAAAGGGCTATTTAGGCCGTCAACAAAGAAACATAAAGTACCTGACACATAAACTTTAAACTGCAGGGGTCAAATTGACCCCAAACATAAAAGATATTCAAAAATGTGAACATAACAGGAGGGTTATCAGCAGTGTGCTAGTGCTTTAATTTACAATCCATTTTATTTAATTTAGTTGTCCCACACAATCCTGAGTGGGGAACAAAGCGGGGTAGGAAAGCTCAACTGCTCAAAACAAATTGGGCCTAATTACACTCAATTCGACCTAATTAATTAGACCTGATTGCTCAGCATTGGGTTTGTCTCTGGTTCAAAAATATTGTTGAATTAGTTAATACTGATCACAAATTATTGCCCATTTCACGTTTTCAAGTTCAAGTTTGACGTTTTAATTGAAATATTCTAAGAGGCTGACCCGGCAAATACTCACAAACATGGGTCCGAAGTCGGAGTCCTTGTAGACGTGCATGTAGCCCAGGTAGACCAGCAGAGCCACCATGCTGTACAGGAAGCAGATGACGGCGACGCCCACGAAGAACTCCGCCGAGGAGGACGAGTCTCCCATCAGGTGTGTCGTCGCGACCGAGTGGTTGCACAGAGTGGCGTTCCCGTCCACCAGCGGCACCTGGCTTAACCTGGACGCAAAATATGGGAGGGAATAAGAACGTAAAAGGGAATAAAATACATTGAGAAGACAATTCAAAAAGGAGAGGCAGTACACACAACAAGAACGTGAACAATTCAACAAGCAGTAAAGTGATGATTAAAATGTCAAGGCAGTGCAAAGATAAAACTTATTTTTTCTTCTTATCCAGTGCTTTCTTTAGGTCAGAATATTCATCACCTGATTTTCATGTGTCAGTAATTTTCTACCAAATGATTCAGGTTGAAAATCAGCCCTGATTATATGCAAGATTGTTGAATCAAATGTGTCATCTGCTCTCTTTCAAAAAAAAAGTGACAAACACAGAATTGGAAACAAAGCGTTCCCAGCCCCCGAAACCACAAGTGAAGATCACTTTACATTACAGACGCTTGCCGAGCCTCTCACCTAAACGGATAGTGAAAGGTCGCATTGAGAGTCTCGTTCTTCCCATCGCCGCAGAACAGAGAGACGATGTTCCTCCCTGAGAAGCCGCCGCAGCTTCCAAATGCAAAGATGGCTGTGAGCTGTTTAGAGAAAGAAAGAGAGAAAAGAGAGAGAGAGAGAGAGAAGGAGAGAGAGCGATATTAGGGAAATAGTCACAACCTAAAAGAAGACTTCAAGGGCTCCATAAAAAGCCCTATTGAGCACTAAGTAATACAGCAGCGAGGAGCCTGAGGGATCAAATGATGGACACAGAGGACATCACATGACCTCCGTTATGTGATGGTTGCAAGTTTCCTTGAGCCTTTTTGCTCACAAAACAGTAACAGTTTCAAGGATGCTATTAATATTGAGCAACAAACATTTTCCCCTCTCCGGAGTGGACATATTCTCAACATAAATTAGCTTTCTCATGAGTGGAGAGGAAAGCAAACGTCCTTGACAGACAAATCATCCCTTACCAACCTTGCCATTTTAGGCAGGAGGAAGGAGAAATGTGAATAGATTATCTTAAGCGCCAACAAGTGTGAAAAAGTGCGTACGGCAACTTGCATGTGTGGTGTGCATGAGGTGTGATTGCATATGTGCAAAATATTCACATTATTTTCATTTTGCAGCCTGCATATTTAGATTTAGCACACATTTTTTCCACGTCTCAGTAATAGTTATTGCTTTTATTTTTCAAATCATCTTAGTGCTGCATTCTGCTTCCTCAAAGCCATTCATTCAGTCATTCATTCATTTCAACATGTTTTAAGGTTGAAATTATTGGTTGCATGTTTTTATAGAACTGCCATTTGCTCTATCATTATTTATTCTTTTCCTCTTCACCATTTTCCTCTTTGCTGCTGCAGTGACCCGATGAAATGCCACCGCCATAAAGTAAGTTTTTAACTTGGATCATTTGAAAACTCATCGGGTAGTCATCAAAACACAGCCCGCACACACACTGATTCAGCTTTTAAATTCTTTCTTGCCGAGGCAGAAAGGCACCTGATTCAGCATGTAGGCCATGTGACACTAATACTCTCCTTAAAACCAACACAATCTGAATTCTTGTAGTCAGGGCGGCAGCAGCTACTCGGCTTGGCCCTCAGACTGTCTTTGTGCAGCAAACCCAGGCAGGCGCACTGCTACAAGCTGTTATGTGATAGGCGAAACATTGACACGTCTTGTGATTCACTCGGCACAGAGTCAATTTGGCGTTGCGCTGATATCATGTTAGAGGCGAAGATGATCTGGCGTGAAAAGATGAACTGCAAATTACAATATGCTGCAAGGGCAGATTTTTTTTTTTCCGTTTCCTAGAAATGCAT
This sequence comes from Myripristis jacobus, assembly GCA_900302555.1. Taxonomy (NCBI): domain Eukaryota; kingdom Metazoa; phylum Chordata; class Actinopteri; order Holocentriformes; family Holocentridae; genus Myripristis; species Myripristis jacobus. Next base: position 11,083 of record OMLB01063794.1, on the reverse strand, counting down.
AATCGCTTACAAGTGTTACAGCCACAGTTGTCATTCATTTTAGCCGTAGCCCTAGCTGCAGGCTGTCTGCCCAGGAAGAATACCACAAGCCCAGAGCCGGCCTGCATGACCGACAGCTGGGCTACAATGCAAATCCAAAACTCTGCAGCCAAAGAATAGCCCGTATTTTAACATAACACAACAGTGATAACACAACAGTGATCAGTGATTTACATGTAGCCGGTTCACGACGGCTCCTCACATTTGCTTTTCTAAACACTCTGGTAGGTCTTTCCTAGGGGGAAAAAAAATCCACATTTGGTTTGGATTAAACAGAGGAAGAGCTGGGTAGTTAACATGAACAGCTCCAACACGCTGGGACTGGACTGGGACTGCAAGGATGCTTCCTATTTAAGTGGCATTTTTAGGAAATGACGCCTTCTGAGGAGTTTTCATTGCAGCAGGAACAGGACACATCCTTGCTACAAAGGATGCTTGGTGAAATTGTAAGCATAGATGAAGTAGTTCCTTCCCTGTGTAGGATAACCTATTAGATGGTGTGCATCTGGTTATTTTAATAGCAGATGGAAGTGATGCTTAAAGGCAAAATTCAAGCTTTAGAGTTTTTTAATGTTTTCACTGAGTTATGTTAGTAAAGTCCAGTCAAATGTCTCTTCACTGTCTGAAAATTGACTTTTTATTGCTTGTGCTGCAACATAAAGTAACACCAGTAACACAGCTGAACATCAGCCAGATAGCTGTAAGGTAGATAATATTATTTTACAGTACGAGAAGCTTGATTCCCATAAAAACCTGCAACACAGTTATGTTGTCTGAATTCTTGTAACATTTTTTTTGTCCCGTTATCTGGTAGGGTTACCAGTTTATTATTTATAAGCCGTTTAAGGATATGACATCGTACGGCAAAGGTCAGTATCCTGATTCAAACTAAGGCTGAACAGTTAATCGAAATATTCTTGCAAATTCAATATGGCCAAGTGCAATACCCAAATTGCAGGGACAGCATTTTTTTTGTTTTTAATAACGGTAAAATGTGTGAAAAAATAGCTTTGTAAACTATTATGGCATGACATACAAGCTCTGGAAAAAAAAAAGTTTGATAGTCCCCGGCAAAAATCACACCATCATCACTTTAACAGTATTTTCAGTGAAAATGAAAATTATAATGCAAAAATGATAATTCCTACTACAATCAAGAATCATGTCACAATCACAATATCTGTGAAATTAATTGCAATGTGATTTTTTTATCATATCATTCAGCCCTAATTCAAACATGATATTGCATACACACACCAAACGAGAGCATTTTCAGTGATGTTTCATCAGCATGATGTCACACTTCCTCACACTTGAGGAGTGAAAAGTTATGCCTGAATAATGCTACAGGAAGGCCCGACTGCTACCCTTAGCTGTGCCACACACACACACACACACACATGTGCACACACCTCGAGGCCTTACTCCAGATGTTGCTCCAGATGTCACTGGCTGCCACTTCCTGTTTTTCTAGCTACATACACACACACACACACACACACATACACGCGCGCACACACCACAGTGAGGTACCTCTCACACATTCCTGTTTCACTGTCTGTGTCACATTCCCACTGCACAGTTGTGGAGTAGCAGCATGGCCGACTATAACAGACAGCATGAGCACGCACACACACACACACACACACACACACACACACACTGCTGCTTCCTGTAAGCAAGATGCAATCCTCGTGTATTATCTCTATCTGCTCAGGGCAGCAGTGGCGGATCTAGAAAATTTTCCATGGGGTGCCATGGCAGATCAAGCTGCCTGCATGTTAATTAGCTTACTCAGACTGGAGGTGCAATAAGGAAAAATTTCCAAAGACAACTGTTAACTTATATAGGCGACATTATGTTACATAGCAACCTAAACCTGCAAAATCCACTTCCTGCACAGCAAAACTACCTCTTCTTGACATCAGATCTCTTACAAATCAATCTTTTTTGGCTATAGCGATCTTATTCCTGCGCATAATCTTGATTTTCTGCCTTGCATTGCCAATAAAGAACACACAAGTGTGACAGTGTCCATGGTGAGTGGGGTTGACTTCTGTGTCCACTGTTGGCCTGGCATGGCTGTCCTTGCTTAAACAACTTTAACTTTTTCTTCGTCTGGTAGTGCAGGGAACTGTTTGGTTCAGCTAATATGACATCAACTAATACACTATATCATAAACAGAATGACTTTATTTGCATGACAAGATTACTTGCAAAAGCTCTCATGTAATTACAATTGCATATTGAATATTCAAATATATGCATGCATGTGTGTGTGGGGGGGTCTAATTATCTATCTATGTATCTACTTATCTAGATAGATAGATAGGTAGATATAGATATAGATATAGATATAGATATAGATATCTAATAAATTAGTAGTGTTCATTTATTGCTGCTGCCCAAAACCTTGTATCTCCATAATATCAACTTTTCACAAACTAACAAAAACAGTCTTGTCTCTAGGATGATGACTAAACATGTTTTCTTTTTCTATAATTAGTTCTGAAAAGGTCTCATGACTCCGAGGATTGTAGAACTTTCTGAGCCCAAACAGAATGAATTCAAACCATGCAAAGCACCAGAATTGGAGATGCAAGGTTTTCACTGGGCAGCGACGATATGAGGCCACTGAGTCGCTCCACTGCTGTAGGATGGGGTGAAGTGCCTTGCTGCAAAGCCTGCTAACTGTAGGTTAATTCATCAATAATCAGAGCCGGGTGGTAATGGGATACTTACAATGGTGATAAGTATTATAAATTAAATTATATTCCATTATGTTGTCTAAAAAAAAATAATGTCTTTTGTTTACAAATACTTCTTCGAATGCATCAGTGTGACACCTTCACAGCAGCTTGTGACCTGAGTGGTGATCTCGAGAAAACCAGTCTTTGTCATCTCATGATAATAAGATAATTGAATTGTGATCACGAGAAAACAAAGGTTAATATCTCGAGATAACAAGATAATTAAGTTGTGATCTTGAGATCACAGGGTTAAAGAGAAGTATGAGGATGCTCTCAGCTTGCATAAACAACACATCCAGACTTTCCACATCTTCAGTGTAATTCATTCTCTGAGAGGTTGTTTTTTTTTAGTTGGTTGGCTATTCAGCTGTGGCCTGTAAGTAAAACAAATCTAATAGTAATCTCTTTAATAGTTGCATCTTACTGTTATTATAGGCCTAATATGAGGCTGTGCTTCTTTAACTGTTACTAGGGATTGAGAGGCGGCCCGCAGAGTGGCCTGAAATTCACATTCTTGGACCTGCTAGGAAAATAGACCTGCTTAATATTTTACAATCATTACTCAGAGCTACAGATCATATACTAAGCCAGTGGTTTTCAAAATGTGGTCCAGGGACTGCAGGGGGTCTTGGAGGGGCCTCTAGGAGGTCCTCAGCAAAATGAGGAATGGGTGGGTGGGGGTTTAATAAAAGTCAGCTTGGGGGTCTAGAGCAAAAAAAAAAAAAAGTTGGGAAATCCCTGTACTAACTGTCTGTTTGTTTGACCACAAAGTGTCAGAATTCCTGCTGAAAATGTTGCTTGGTTAAAATTATACAATGACAACACACACACACTCACACACACACACACACACACACACACATACACATAAAGCCTTGTCTTGAGTCAGATGACTGCTGTTGCCCTCTTTCACTCCCCCTCTCTTTCTGTCTCTCTATATCTGTGTGTGTGTGTGTGTGTGTGTGTGTGTGTGTGTGTGTGTGTGTGCGTGCGTGCGTGTGTGTGTGTGTCAGGACTGCCATGGGGCAAGAGAACAGCTGAGAGAAGCTGTAACTCAGTTATCTGATGCATATAGCCCTACACTGGATTCCTTTGACCCAGTTGTGCAGGGCAGAACTGATGAACGGGCTTTCCCTGAGAAAGTATGTTTGCTCATGACAGACGGACATTTAAAAAGAAAAGAAGAGAAAAGAAGAGAAACTTTTCCATTATGAGGAACAACTTATGACCTGATATTATTCATCTTTTAAGAGCTGACCCCATCCTTCAAAAATGCATCGCACAGACAAAAGTCTTGACACAACTAATGAATCACGTCCCATTTACATATCAATCTGTCTATGTATGCATGTGTATCTATCGCTGACCTCAGTGTTTCTACCAAAGACAGCATCTCCATGGTAACTCAGAGGTAAATTATTGCTGAGAAATGCATTAATCTATAACTGCCTCTGTCATTTGAAGGGCAGGCCGGTGGAGCTCTGGAGACTAAAACGATCAGGCCTGGCTGGCACAACCAGTCCACAGCAGATCCAAGGCCCGACTAAACCCACCTGGACTCAGTTTATACACACTTTCACAATATTAGAACTTTTCGGGACCAAAAATCACAGTAATGTGTAGAGTAATATGTCTTTAGAAGAATATATAACCCGTATGAATACAATAATGGATGTGGAATTGTACATGGTGTATAATGTTGCTTGTGGCAATCATTAAACGGAGTTTCCCAGATTTCTATGCAACCACAAAGGTAGACTAATTAATTACTATTAATTCATGCTTGCAAATGCTTAATTATGTACATTATATGCATCATGTTAAAATAAAGAATCCAAGCTAGTGTTTTTTTTTAGTGTTTTGTTTTTTATATGTGCACCAAATGAAAAACTTCCTAACGGCATATGGATGAAATCTCCAGGAAAGCTGAGGCATCATCTGTCACCAAAGCAGTTCCCACAAATGTACGAGTAAGCAGATTGAGTCATGCGCTGATCAAGAGAGCCATGTCGACATCTAGGTTGTTAACAAATTCTATGACAACACCCGACGTGATCATTTTGGGCAAAATCTGGCAGAAAACAAGGTTTCACCCCCCTGCTACCCCGCCACAACTATTTCTAAGCGCTTTATTCTGAGGTCCTGGTATTTCCTAAGGGGATTTTCTGTGCTATAAAAGTTTTTTTCTTCATCTATACTTCCACAACTGAAAAGTTTGCCTTATGTTTTCAGACCTATTGCATCTCTTTAAAATTAACTTTTACATAATTACAGTCATTTATTTTCAGTGGATTGTGCTGAAAATTCCCGGCTTCTTGAGGGAAAAAGTGCAAAAGCAAGCAAAGGATTGAATGCCTCCCTCCCTGTCCTCTATATATAACACACCTACACACTCCCTACACACACACACACACACACACATACACACGCACACCCCCCCACACACACACACAAATCAGACTTACCCACTCCACCAGTTTGACGAAGCCCAGAGGCTCCTTCAGAGGCGACAAGTTCAGCCGAAATCCGGTCATCATGATTTTGCCCCAGATCCTAAATCTTTATCCTTGTTCCCTAAACTGTGGATGTTGGTCCAACAGGGAGGAAAAAGGGGAGTTGTTTGACAGAATGACGTGGTTCTGCTGCTCACGCTGCAAAAAATGTCAATCCTGACAAGCCATTTAGTCAGGCGCTGTCTTAAAATATGGTTTTCTTATCAAAACAAGTAGTGTCGGAGGTGAGAAAGTTGATCTCGTTTCCAGTGCAATTTTCTCTTTTTCAGAAATGTTCTTGCACCAAGACTGTCAATATTATCGAAACAAGGCAGAATAATGCAGACCACTCCACTGGTGTCACACTTTAAGGATACCATGGGTATTTTTTGCAGTGTAGAGAGCGGGTCTCTTGCGCTCCGCTTGGTGATGCCCCTGCGCAAAATACGCAGGCGGGACGCAGTGGGGGAAAAAAACGGAAAGTGTGCCAAATTGCGCTATCTGTCCTTTTGGGGAAATAGCGTCACGTATTTAGTTTCAAAGGATTACTAAAATGAAAAGGCATTATCTGATTCTTTGGCTTCCTCTGGGGCTGCAGAGAGAAAGAGACAGGGAGAGGGGGAGCTGCTGGCGAAGGAGGAGATTAAGGAAACTGTTGCAAACAGGAGGGGTTTTCTTCTCGGTTGCATGAGTCTTTTCTGCAGCTGTTTTAAGTACAACGTTAGTATTCCTGTGATATTTTAGTAGGATGAATCCTATGCTTCATGCAGACAACTTTATAATATCATGCAGTAAAAAAAAAAATCCAAGCAATACCAAGAAAGAAAAACTCCACAAAGTCTGAGGGAATTCAGCACCAAATGCACACTGACCTACGACAGGAAAATAGATGCACTGATATTTGAATATTGAAAATTACTGATTTTTATTGAAGGTTGGTCTACTGGAATGTGGCGGCTGCCTCCTTGCTGAAGTTATGTTGTCTTTATAATGGCTCCTTGGTGCTCACTAGGCTAGATCAGATGACTTTTGAGACCAAACCGCAAATTCTCAAAATTCTTTCAACAAAGGAGGGGGGGAAGGTTTACCGCAACCATAATCTGACTACCAGAAGTATAGGATTAAAGGATCATTTCGCTCAAAAAATAAGACTGCTTGATTAGGGTCCTCCATCCAATTTGAGATACAAAAATCGAAATAGTTTGCGCAACAGAGTCGAAAGAAATGCCACTCCAGTGTGAAGCGAAATAAATGAAAACTCACTTTGATTTACAATTCCGCCATAGGCTCCGCATTGCTGTGTGGAAATGTGAAAGTAATTATGTAAATCTGCTCCTAAACATAAGTTATCTGTGCGGTTGAGTCAGCAGCTTTCTCCCGGAGCTGGAAGCCAGAATCTGCAGTGTTACCAAGACGCACAGTCTGACAATGAGCGGAGCAACATGTTAACTCAATCAGGGTTTGTCCGTGTTTCAGAGAGCCGTGTTCACAGCTCACCGTGCCCGCAGCTTCCTCTGGACCTCACAGCGCTGACACGGTGTGTGGAAAACGCTTGAAGACACTAACAGAACACAATTTTATGAGCAGGGGTTTTTTTTCCTCATTGAATTCAATTGAAACTGTAGTGCACAGAAACACTTAACACAGGATACCGGCCACCAGGGACTGCCACGTGTTATATAAATTATATTATATTATCTATCTATTGTGATGACCCCATACACTAAAGGTATAGTAAATTTATCTATATTTATATCTATATCTATTGACAGCGATATATAGATTGATAGTCTTCAGATATTCTTTAGATAAATGTTATAGTGTTTGCAAAGGTTTATTGGTGTATAGATGTTCTATTTTATATTTTATTGTCCTTAGAGGGCATGCAATTTTGTGTTGAGTTATTTTATTTTATTTGTTGTGCTTATTTTCTGTCTTTCAGTGTTGATAGGTTTTATGTGTAATGTCTGGATAACCTGCTGCTGTCACTTCCTCAGTTTGGGATGAGTCAAGTGCATCTGTCTATCCACAATCATTCATTCAGTCAGTGTATTATTCCAAATGCTTTGTGGTATTTCCTTGTCATTTCACAGTGAGTTACAGCTGCAAACTATGTGAAGGGAATTATATAATATTATTTTGCGTTTTTATGTAAGGTACTTTTTCAAAATGGATTAAGAGGGAAAATGAGTCAAATTGGTGGTGGACACTTTCCCCACAGAGGTATGGGCGTTCAAACGTCACTGCCCAACAAGCGAAACATCATTTTAACTCACTTCTATGCGAAAGAAGGCCAAATAAATCAAACGTCTGAAATCGACAGGGTGGAATCTTTAATCAGTGTATTGTTGACAATATAGCAACAGTTATGTTAGTTAAAATATCAGAGAAGTTGTGTCAGGAGAGAATTTGGGACAACCAACATATACATACAAGTAAAACAACAACAACAACAAAAAAAATAAAAGGATTCACATAGTACTTTTCATCCATTACACACAAGGCATTCACACAGGGCTACACACACGCACACACACTCACACACACACACACTCACACACGCACACCAGAAGCTAAAAGCTTGCAATCACAAAAAACAGTCACACTGCCTTCACTCAAGCAGTTTTGGATATTCTGTTGGTACAAAAATGGTCATTTAGACAAAAATAATAATAATATTATCTACTGTGTTCATCTCCCTAACCTGCCCTCTCTGCATTCAGTCAAATAAGTTGTTATATATACAAGTGAGAAGGCAGTTTGGCCGCATCGATCGTAAATAAGGATATTTACTGCAATATTTGTGGCATTTTTTTTCTCCTTTGTCATACAAAATAATATTTTTCTGAGGTAAGAACCAAGACAGTATCAAAATAGTAAAATCAAAACTCTACTAAAATGCACCCCATGATTGAAAAGGAAAAAAGAAAATAAAAACAATGACCACCGCTTCGCTTTCCAAACCAAACTGATGGATAACAAATGTTTCAACAGATAACAAGTGATTGATTGACATTCCAGTTGCAAACAAAAAAAAAAGAAAAGAAAAGAAAAAGAAGAGGAAAATGAAGAAAACAGCGCGACAGTGTTTCAGCAATGTGATTAGTTGTGTTGTTCACCAGCTTGGCTGTGTTTGAGTAGTATGGTCTCTGGCCAGGAGCGAGAGAGAGGGGTCGGTGACATCATGACTTTCTTCAGGTTTTGTCTTTTTTCCCCTACCAAATCCCTGTGCTCTTTTGGCCAAGATGCATGGGCAAAGCCAATAATTACTGCTAAAGGGCCCTTGAGCAAAGTAGAGGTTTTTCTTTCTCCAGTGAAGCTGTTCAGCGGCAAACACTCGCAGACTAGGGTTGCACCGGACTGCGTTTGTAACTGAATGAAGTAGCACGATGTTGGAAAAGAATGTACACCTTCAGCAAAACCATCACCTGGATAAATAAAAGGTTTAAAGAACAAACCTTGTCTACATGATTGGAAACTCTCACCACATGTGTTGGATCCAGAGCCGCTGATTGATGGTTTAGTCTTTGCAGTTTTCCAGTTGAGGCCATTTCTGTCGCTTCGTGCTGCTACATGTATGGGAGTTGCTGAGGAACATCCCTCATGTTAGAGAGGACACACATCTCTGCCACAACGCCTGGCTAACGCTCTACAGCCAAATTCTTCACCAAAAAGTCTGATTCCTGTGATGTCACCGGCTCCTCGCTCCTCCTCATTCCCTCGCAGCTCGGCAACAGAAAAAGAAACTCTCTCCGGTCTGAAAAAGGCCAACTCAGCAATGTGACTGAATATGCTTAGAAGCAAGACTGACACTCATCAGAGAAGATCGTCAACTCCTGAAGGCATTATCACCGAGATCCCCTTTACGCCTGGGCAATAAGGTTGAAAATCCATGCAAGAGAGTTAAGTGGCAGGGCTCGGCACTGCCTCTCTTTCCTTGAACCGCCTCTGCTCAAAGTTTCCCTGCTTTTCAGGAGTTAAGGCAGTGATGCCCGGGGCAACATTTTCGGCAACGCTAGTTGGCAACTTTGCCCTACTAGTTGCTTGTGCATGCTCGGTTTAATCACATTTGTACCACTGTTGACGCCGTGTCTCGGTGTTGTCTGCCTGTTGGTTGCAGCGTTGCCTTTACGTTGCCCGAGGGGAGGAAAACAACTAGTGTATCACCACCGTTTTGTCACAATGCTGCGTCTCCCTTCAGGAAAAAAGGCCAGCAAAGTAAAGGAAGAGTGCTCTCTGTTCCCCCGATTAACAAATACATTTGCATAAAGGAATACCTCATAATCCTTTAAAGGAAGAAAACGTCAGTGAGCATACACAACCACACATGCATGCGCGCTCACTCACTCACTCTCACTCACTCTCACTCACTCACTCACTCACACACACACACACAGATCCCAGCACACACACCATTACCAACATTTAACATGTACATCTCAGCCCAGGAGCCACATTTAGTAATCGTTCATCAACACACAGTGAGACTCACAGCTTGTCTCCATTCCTGTGAAGACTAGTTCTGTGATCCATTTTACATCAACTCTTGGTCTTATACAGCAAAGACTCGTTTCAACAGCATCTGCCACCATGAGCACCCAATCCAAAATTCGGGGAACAAATCTGGTGAAACAGTGGAAAACAGTGAAATGAAACCTAATCCTGTCAACTTTTTCAAAACTCTAGGGGCTTACATCAGACATTAACATCAGAGGAATTAAATCATTGTTCCTGAAAACAACCATTTTCATTTCTTTCCTATTTTATTGTTTTATTGTTGTCGGATCTTCCAAATACTTACTTACTTACTATATCTTCCAAACATGTCAAATATTAATGAACTCTACCGATCAATCTGAGTAGATACATGTCTGTGGTCCATATATTTTGGATTTTAGCTGTGTGGTTACACTTTTGTTAGTGTTTGGATTGTGGATTGGGCCTTCAAGATGTGAATGCAATGCAGGAAACGCAGTCTAAAACATATTGGCAGGTAGATGATCATCTATATAACTTCAGAGATGCACTAACAACATTCTGTCGGACAAGCGCGAGTATGAATTATTAAGGTACTTCTGCATATTGTTTCGGCCTTTTATAGTGGCCTCGACGATGGCCTCAACTACTCGAAAAAACAGAAAATGCAGTTTGTTAGATTAAAAAGCCTGCAAATGGCCTCCCGTGGTCAAGATTTAATTCATATTTCCACATACAAGACCTTCTCTGATACATAATTGAAGCAATGTATTAGCTGGTAGCTGTTCATGTTATCAGTGCATCGTTATATACCATGATCATCGTTTCCTTCATTCACATAAAAGACAAAGCTAAGTAGATTCAGACATTTTTTTTTCTAAACAGCTCTGTACACAATACAAGGGGCACAGTCATTGGTGTGGGTGTGGCTTCATATTTCTCTCCCTCTCTGTTTCTCACTCAGGCTAGCCATGCGTTCACATCGCATGCAACACGTCACCAGAAGGTCGTTCATTTGCTAAAAACCGCAGAGATGTTGAGCGCACTCAGCTCGTTTCCTTGTGTGTCGCCACTGGAAACGTCTGCTGAAACACAACTTGCCTAGCGGCGTTTTTCTAATTTGACCGCGGGGCTGTAGCATGGCGATGTGAACGCGGAGTTTATCGTCTTAATTGCATCCGCAACTTTTCTTCCTCTACAAATCTGTCATTCCAGTATCTCTCACACATTTTCCTCTCTCTCTCTCTCTCTCTCTCTCTCTCTCTCTCTCCCCATCTCTCCTCTCTCTCCATCTCTCCTCTCTCTCTCTCTGTGTGTGTCTGTCTC
>OMLB01063792.1:0-19889 GCA_900302555.1 Myripristis jacobus | reverse complement strand
TCACCAAGATGGAAATACAATAAATACAATATATACTGTGTTGCAGAGTGTAGCTTTGATACTTAAATGCATGGAGTCTTACATAGGCATTTAAAAAAAACTGACAGTGGATTTCAGCTGTTTTCATCGTGGTTGATAGAAAAGCAAGAGAGTTAGCAACCACATGCACCCCTACTTGCCCAAGAGGTGTCCCAAGAACTGAAATATACCCTATGTACAGGCCTGCAGAGCCCACTTTCCTTAAAAAATGAATAGAGAGGTAGAGGTGGACTGGGGCAGCTGCCTGCTGCTTATCTTCATCCAGATTATAACAAAAGGATGTGGACATTGATGGTAATTGTTTTTGCCTTGTGGAGATAGAAGCACAGGCTAACTGATTTAAGTCTCCGTCTTTCCTCTCAGACTCCACTCCTCATCTACACTCATCTGGTCAGCCTTTTTATGTCAGTGTATCTTAACCAAAATACATGCATATGTTACATTGTAATGAGAAGTTATGCTCCAATATTGCTCTTACTGTAAAACTGTTACATCATCTGAACAGAGACAATGCAAACACAGTGCATCTACAAGTGCTGGTTATTCGGTGTCTAAGCAAAGTGAAAGCAAAACAAAAGGACACTGGTGTCACTGATGGAGAGAGGTGATGGATTAGAGTAGCCCAAGGGGGAAGTGCTGGTCCATCAAAATGTAATGAAAACTAATTTGAAAACAGCAGGCAGCTATGAATAACTCTTAGATGAGTACTAGCAACACTGTGTTCAGTGAGTGGTTACCATTGCCTTGTATGTGAGAAAAATGGGTGGATAACATTACGATTGATGATAGCGCATTTGTTGTTGTCTTCGAGAGTTATGGCTGTCTGTAAACATGTCTGACTGGAAACTGATTTGGGGCAGCGACAATTTTACACCAAGCTTGCAATTTGCAGTTTGCAATTGCAATACAAAAGACTGAATTACACATACCCAAAATAATAGAGTTGGGTTTTAATACAATTTATTGGAATCTGTTTTAAAAGCAAAGTCATCAGACGTACAATATAAAAGAGACCTAAACATATTATGATGTAAAGTTCCTTTACAAAGTCCACCTGTTTAGCTGCACAACATTATTTCCTAATTTCTGTTCTGTCTACCATTGCAAGGTCCTGAATAGTCTAACGTACCTGAGCTAAAATACCAGGGGGAAGAAAGTCAAATGGATTGTGATTATTGTCCTGGAACAGATTGAACAGGCTATGAGAGAAGAGTGTGAGCTGAATCCCATTTCAACACACAGGCCCAGGTGCATTTCTTTTGCTGAAAGGAAGGTGAAATTTACAAAGGGGATCTAACGGAGGGTTAGAGGCTGTAATACAGGCTTTAATCTGACCACTATCAACAGTAGTTTATTGCCTTTGTCTGCAACAAAAGGAAAACAATTTACAGAGTGGGTACAGAGTGGATTTATTTTCTGTCTGTATCTTTTGTTTGTATTTTAAACTCAGCTATAGGCCATACAGCATCATTTAAACTATGGATGTACATGTGTGGTCAAAAGACTATAATGTCAACATTTCTCAATACAGTAACACTTATAGTGTTGATTACATATACAGTTCTTTGATCCTAATTGTTTCGTTTCAATTTAAAATGTGATGAGAGTAAACAATACCTATGGGATGTAGGCCTGGGCAGATGCATATGCTCAAAAACATCCGACCTTGCACAAAGCTATGCCTTGCCAATCCTTGTTACAATATCACAAAAGCAGACAAGCATAGCAAATTTACAATTCAACATCAATTCAGTGATAAAAAAGCAGGGAACCTAACAAGCCAAGTTGGGATGACAAAAATCACCTTCAAAGAGAAATTGTGATGAGCACGTCATCAAAAGCTTTCAAAACATGTGCATCATCTGCTCTAAAATGGAAATTAGTAATCTGTGGGAGCTACAGCTTCCTGTCATTCAACAGGAAACCTCCACTCCCCTTGGAGCAGCAAGGATTATCCTTTCTGCACCTCACGATTCTGGATCAAATTCATATGCTGCCTCAACTGTCAAGACATGTAATAATGAAATATGTCGACGTGTGTGGGGAGAGTGGAGGTGGTGGTGGGAGGGGGCAGGTCCTTGCTTAAATCAAGTAGTAATTTATTTATCTGTTTCTTTATATTTAGATTATTAAATCATAAGTACAATGCCACAGATGAAAAAAAAATAGTCCCCAACTATATATTTGGGGCAACATTTTATTTATCCTTATTCAGTCAGTTCATAAGCCTGTATTCCTCAGCATCAAAGACTCGATTTCTCAGTCAGAGCTCAACACTTGGCTGTCAAACTGCCTTTTCTGGTATTCTACTTGTTTATAGAGAAAAATAAAAAAGCCCAGGTACCTTGTCAGATAGAGCTCAATAGAGATCATTGCACTGACACAAATGGCATAGCCTTGTGCTAGCCCTTCATCTCTCTAACTCAAAGTCAGCCTGCAGGTCTCATGACACGCTGATAGGATGCCTCCAGACAGTGGAGTACACTCTCAGCACTCAGCCAGGTGGCAAGGAGGCCCCAGTCCAATGGTATCGCTGGCAGCTCTGCTACGGCTGAGAGAGACCATATGTCTCCTCTCTCCAGTCCCATCACCGAGACTGCCAAGCCGCTACTTCACATATGTGTGTCTTAATGCTATTAAGCATCAGGTTTTCAGAGGGTTGACACATTGCTGTTATTCTGTGAGTGAACTACTTGTTTGTTGTCTGGTTGTCTGAGGGAACTGAACACTGTTATGGCCACAGGGACGTTCTCAGGGTGGTGGTATTCCCCAAGGACTTATACCTTCTTTAGACAGGTAAGTTGCTTCTTCATGACATTTAATCAGCTAATCTCGGACACTACCGATGAGCCACTAAACACTCTGGAAGCCATGTTTGCTCATTGAATGGACACAGATGCTTATTAACGACTTGCCCGAATCCATTTCAGCCACATGCAGGCTGACTTCCCTCTTATAATTAAAATGCTTGTGGGATTTATGATCACTTAAATTGGCTAACAAGATGAAGCGGTCAGTCATTAATTATGTAACAATGCAGCCGTGTGTGGTGACATGTAAACTCTAGGATTATCCAGACTGAAGCTATTTGAGCGTGACAAAATGATGGAAGATGAGTGAATGTGACAAAAGACATAGCTGTGTGTAGCTTTGCCTTGACTGCTCTCAGTGGCCGAAAACTCAACTGCAAATCCTTCAATGACTCCCCCACTGAAGGATTATCGTGACACAACAGTTCAGCGACTTATTTCACATAGGCCAGCGACTGGGCCGGTGTCAAAATAATCAAAATCAGTGGCTGTCGAATAATTAGAAACCTTACTAACTCGCCGACAAGTAGGTTACTACCGATGAAAAACCTGTAAGATGCAAAACAAAACCACGGCGCATAGGAGCTGGTGAGATCAGCGTTGTTCCGCTTACTGTTGCCATAGAAACATATTAACCAATCAGAGGAGTTTTAGCAGGTCGGTTTGGACGAGGTAGCCAATCAGGTTGTGTCTTGTTCAAGAGTCATTTAGTTTGAAACGCAAGCCAAGCGTTTTCCAACCGACATACGAAAGCTTGCAAACGCAAAATAAGGAAGTCGTGGGTAGTTGTGAACTGTAATAGTTAGGCTAATAAGCGAGGTAAAACTTTTTTTGAAACACTGCTGCTTGTTATTGTGCATACGTTTGTCGGCTTTGTTAAGTTAGCTTATGTTGCTAAATTCCCAGGAAGTGTAACGTTGTTGATTATGATCCTCTCAACTAGCTCCACAAAGAGTGAGTTTTGAATTGCACCATTTCGACCCAGAAGGAAACGTATGTAATAAAACATGGTTACAAGAGATGTTCGTAAATTTGACATAACGTTATACGCTACCTAACACACAAGTTATTTATGCTAAAAAACAACAACAACAACAACAAACAAACCTACATTCACTAGTTTTCGTGCAGTTTTACTATTGAGGCTTTGTCTAGTTTTTGCTGTTGTTTAACGCGGTAAGCTTGTGCTGCTTGTAGTGTTTTCATCAAAGTAATATCCTCCGCTGATGTGTATTGGCTAGATGTCCACAGACGAAGAGGAGCTGGCCAGTCCTGTTCTGCCAAAGGACTCTGATCCAGGCAGCTCTGTGTCCTCTGACCTACAGGTAATAATAATAATACTAACAATGATGATAACTAATGCCCAGGATTGATGGGTTTCACTATGTACAGTTAGGTCCATAAGTGACAGTGACACAATATTCATAATTTTGCCCTTGTACACCACCACAGTGGATTTGAAATGGAGTATTCAAGACATGATTGAAGTGCAGACTTTCAGCTTTAATTAAAGGGGCTGAACAAAAACATGGCATTAACTGTTTAGGAATCACAGCCAGTTTTATACATTGTTACCCCATTTTCAGAGGCTCAAAAGTGATAAGGCACTTGACTAAAAAGCAGTTTCATGGCAAGGTGTGGTCTTTTCCCTCGTCATTCCATGACAGGTGAAGGAGGCCGTCATTATGCTCAAAAAGCAAAAAAAAAAATAAAATAAAAAAAAAATAACAGACGGATAACAACAACTTTAAGAGTAGCCAAATCAACGGTTTGGTATATCCTGAAAAAGAAGGAATACACTGGTAAGCTCAGAAATACCAAAAGACCTGGAAGGCCATGGAAGACATCTGAAGTGGATGACCGAAGAATTCTATCCCTGGTGAAGAAAAACCCATTCACAACGTCTAGGGAAGTCAAAAACACACTGGAGGAGTTAGGTGCATCAATGTCCAAATCTACAGTTGAGACGTGTATGAGAAAATAAATGCAGAGGGTATGCAGCAAGGTGCAAACCACTGGTGTCACTCAAGAACAGGACAGCCAGATTAGAAATTGCAAAAAAAAGATCTTAAAAAGCCTGCCAATTCTGGAACAAGGTTTTTTGGACAGATTAAACAAAACTGTAACCTGTACCAGAATGATGGGAGGAGAAAAGTGTGGAGAATGAGAGGAACAGCTCAGGACCCAAAGCATAGCACATCATCTGTCCAGCATGTTTGCATGCCATCTTGGGTTAATTGCACTTTCACAACATAGCGTGGAAAAAATTTAGAAGACTTGACATTAACAAAAATGTGACTCCTGGTCTCTTTTTATTGTTTGTTGATGAACAGGATGAGTATGAAGAGCTCCTCCGCTTTGCTGTGGTCACTCCTAAGTTTGAGACACACACCGGTCACTTGAAGCTGCCGAACACCTCACACATGTCTGCAGACGCTCGGAGTTCCCAGGGAAGAGATGGCTCAAAATCACAGCGCCCTGCAGGTATCTTGGATTTTTTTTTTCTCATGCACAAGCCAGAGTTATTATAGTTACCTAAAATGAAACTAAAATTAGATCTGACAAAAACATTTTAATTAACTGAAATAAAAATAAAAACTACACTGTAGGAAAAAAACAAAAACTAACTGAAGCGATATTGTGTACTTACAAACCGAACTAAAATAAAATAAAAATATACAGAAACTGTCTTTTGTTTTAGTCTTTGTCAGTTTGGTCAAATGAGTGAACACAACAACATGAGGAGGCATTGGTGCTGATGTTTATGGAGACTGGGATGTCGACATGACTGTGAGTCATCTGCCTTCACATATTCTGAACTTTCCCCTGACAAATATCCTACCATTTTATTATAATTTAAAAAAAATAATAATAATAATACTGAAACTGATAAAAACTAAACATTTTAAATGATAAAAACTAAACTGAAACAAGTAAACCCACTCTGGACAGTAGCCAAAACTAAACTGAATAAAAAAAATATATATTAAAAAAAAAGACATCAAAACATTCACATTACACATGCTCATTTCACTAATCTTTGTCAAGAGAGACACAGCTTGAGCCCTTCCAGACACTGCTCCCATCAAATGATCAACTGTCATCAAGGATTTGGCTTCAGAATGTTAAAAAAATGCGGTGTGTGTTTTTCTGCTTTGTGTTTCCAGCTTGCAAACTGGTCTAGTCATGATACACATGGTAGGGGAGTCTGTCAGATTGTACCCCCTATCCGTATCCCCTATGATAACCACATCTTAAACAGTCCATCAGTCTTTCCCCCCAGCTGCAGCTCTCACACTGGAGGTTTAGTGCTTTAACTGTCATGGAGTAGTGCACAGGGATGGAGAAAGCAGGCAGGCTGATTGGTAATGATCTCCTGGCACTCTGCCCGTACTGCTCTTTAGAGTGCAGGCTTTCTCTTCCCCCTGCAGGATTTAATTAAGATATTGACATAAATGCATTCCTGGATGAGGAGCCGTGATCTTCTTGTAATCAGCATTCCCACCGTCACCTTCACTGCTCTTAAACACTCTCTTTTTTCTCTTTTTGTTCTCTGGCTTATTCTTCCACATTTCACTTTTAATTTCACTCACTTACATCTTTCTGTGATAAAATATGTTTCCCTGTTACTCCCCTTTTGTCTATCCAACCTTGTTCCACCCTTTCTTTCTTTCTGTCTGTCTTTCTTTCTTTCTTTTTTCTTTCTTTCTTTCTTCCCTCTCCTCTGTTTCTCTAGACACTGTCCGTGAACCTGAAGACGGGAGGCATTCTAGCAGGAGTGTGAGATCACCACGAGCGTCCCCATTGATAGTTGAGCCTCGCTCACACTCAAGAGCCTCTCAGGGTAAATGTAATTGTGAATATAAAGAAGCCAAAATGGGACTGTGTGAGATGTGATACCATATTATTTTGCCTTCATTTAATAAGCTCAAGAAACAGATAATCATGGCGCTACTTGCCTCTCCTTGTCCTCCAGTTGAGGAGACGGCACGCCGGTCACCTAGCAGGTTGTCTGTACTCTCAGATGCTCCTTCAGACAGGCGTCATGCGGTGTCGGTGAGGTCCAGACAGAGCAGTCCAGACAACCTGGTTTCGGCTGTGTCAGAGATGTTCATTTCAGAGGAGAACATTGGCAGGATGGAGAATATCCTGGATACGTGGAGCTTTAACCTCAAGGTTAGTCGGCATCCTCAGTAAGGTAGTGCTATCCTCCACAATCCAGTGTCGCTTATTTGCAGTCAGTTTAAGAGCTGACCCTAAGTAATATAAGCATTGCCCTTTGTCTGCACACAGGGTTCTGCCATAGTCATCTGCAGTGGTAGTTGTAGTGTGAGATACACTGTACTGGTATTGTGTTTTGAGCTTCCACATATTCACAATGAAATGGGCCCTGGCTGGCAGGTTTACCCATGATAAGAAAAACTGAAGTGTTCACTCACTGCGAGAAATATGCATTTTTAATGATAATGGAGAGTTTTGCATAAGTGGTCAAACAAGTGTTGCTCTGTTAATAGAGTGCTAATGGAGTTTTTGTAGAACTGTAGAGAAAGCATATTATGCTGTTACTAGTGTTGAAATATTAGTGTGACTGGGCCTCATTTACACAATCTAAATGAAAAAAACTGGTTCTGCTATAAAATGACCTTTTATATAACTTTAGTTTATGTCAGCGACACTACATGTTTCTTATTATCTCACAGTCATCATGAAAATATGTATGTCATTCTTACTGAAATGCCCCATACGTATCTGTCTTAGGTTCTCATTTATTTTTTTTCATTAAATCAGTAGGTGCAGAAAGAGGATAGTTTAAAACAACAGCAAAAAAATGGCTAAACTTGGGTTATGACAGGAGTCAGCAAGTGTGCATTTTTGGAAATGAACGCACTATCAATGGATCAAAAAGGAAATCACAAGACAGATATCTCTGTAATCTGTTTATCGTTCAGTGGCAAAACGATCCTTGTGTACCATTATGCATGCACATACAGTAATATAGCTCCGTTCCAAAAATGTATGACTGTATTCATTTTGGCCATGGATTAACCATTGTATTTGCAACTTTCTAAGACAAACTACCCCACACTGTCTAAAGGCAGCAGGGCAAGAACATTATCTACTAATCCAGTGTTCCCCCTACAGTTTATTTGGGGGGGTGGGGGTTGGGCGGGAACTAGCCTAAGGAATGTATACTTCTGCATATGCTGTATAATTTTGAACCTTTATATCATGTCCCATCATGATGGTGCACATTTGATGGAATATTATGCCCTGACGGTGGCATCTGTGTGTCTTTGTGTAACACATTCTTGTGAATGCAGTAATTCAGGTACATTATTTAAACTTCATATTTACACCATAGGTTCCCACTGTAGAGAAGATTATCTGTTGAAATGTTGGAGCACCTCACTACAGTAATTTGCATAATAATGAGGAAGAACAAATATTCTTGAAAATACTATGCATTATGTGAAGACAGGTATGTTGACACAGGAATATTTTCTAATTAATGCATTAATTTGCTTAATAAATTGCTTCATTAGCATAATTGGTCATGTTTAATATATTATGGTAATTATAGCAGGATATTATGCAGTCCACGTGCCTTATGTTAAATTTTATGTCATATCCCATTTTAGTGACTTCAAACTATGTGTACACATGCCTACTAGAGAACAATGAAAATGATGGTGATAAGGGAGTATCCTTCCTTCCAAACAATCTCTGACAAGGTTATCATTAAACTGACTAGGGAAACTTATGGACCCCTCTCAAGTATGAACCTCTACTCTCAGACAGATGCAATAGCGTTCCACTTAAAAACGACAACATCAACAGTAGATACTTGATCAGATGTAAAATTCCTTGATCGGTGATTCTCCTAACCCCAGGAAAATAGATGGAGGTTTGCATTGAACAGTAAGCTGCTGATTGTGTTTTAAATTTATACTGTGCAGGTTATGTCTTGGAGGTGCATGGCTGTATTGTGCCATGTGTGAATGTATATTATGTCTGTACTTGTTGGCACCACACTTGCATGTAGTTTTATGGCATGGTTTAGGCAGCATGGTTTACAGTGCGGTGTAGCTCTGCAGAGAGACAGTGAGAGACAGCCAGTGCTTTAGCACAGAATATTAGAGCTTAAAACAGACTGAAAGTGATTTAAATTCTCAAAAGATTTTGTCTTTTGCATTGTGGAGCATGCAGATAATTGCTGAGGCCAAAGTGGTGTGAACTATAACAAGTATACATTATGAGTTGTGCAAGATTGTGCAAACAGTGCAAAGTAATGATAAACGGGAAGAATAAAACCATCACAGTAGTGAGATTACACTCAGTTCCATAGGGTTGGTGAAGGAGAGAGCAGAGATAATATGAATGTACGGGGTTGAGCTTGAGCAGGGCCTGTTGAGTAGGATGACAGCACTTGAAAGAGTCTGTTGAGGTAACAAGTAATCTTGATTTTAGTATTGTCTCCCTGAGGAATATTTTTGGAACAGGTAGTTCCCTGACTGTGGCATTTCTTCCTGCCCTTTCCTTCACCCTGATGTCATGTAGCGGTTTCACAAAGGACAGCTGACAGCCCATCACCCGCTCAGCAGTGCCAGTAATTCGAGGGAGATTATCCTAGGTGTAGAAGGAGAAAGCAGGGAACCAGACCTTGGTGGAGGATGTTCATATGTTTACAGTTTCAGAAACACTGAGCTTCAGTTGCTGCAGGAGGAACACCCAATGTTGTTGTTTGTTTAATTAAGCCAAATAGGTTCACATTTTAGGGTGTTGGTGATGCTCAACCCTGAGAAAATGCAGCAATTCACCTGAGTTATCAGTTAACCTACTGATTTCCAAAGGGTGATGAATTGGCAGATTTAGCCAGAAATCAATCCTCATCTTCAGTTCTGCCAGTCTTGAATGTGTTCAGCTCCAGGTTGTTGGCAGTATATCATAATATGATATGGTCCACTGCTTTGCTGAATGTGGACTAATTGTGGTTGGAGATGAGATCCACAAAACTCCTGTCCTGCAGATGTTATCATTTTCGAACCCCCTGATGCACCTGTTTATAGGGCTGGGGAGTATGAGCAGAACCAAATATCACAATATCTTTGTGTGAATCTTCCACATTGATAATTAACAATATCAAAGGGATGTTTGTTTGAATTTACACAAGCCAATAATAAAATAAGTTTGGAGAATTGTTTCCCATGACAGTCATGCCGCCATTAAAACCAAGACAAGACAACACTCGTACCATATCACAATATTATGACATCTAAAATCCCGGAAGATATTGACAATGTAACAATAATGATATTGATATAATATTGATATATATCACTAAGAAAAAAGATTGATAGATGCACATTTACATAATTGTTGATGTAGTGTAATGAGCAAGTTGTATGTATCTGTTCCACTCTCTATTCTGCAATCAGTCCAATGTGCTGATGGAGCTGAGGAAGTGGAAGCTGACCTTCGTTGAGCAACACAAGTTGGAGATGAAGAAGGAGAGGGAGAGGCATGCAGCCCAGACAGCTGGCCTCAAGGCAGAGCTGGACAGCCTGAAGCAGCTGCTGCACACCTATGAGACCTCCAACCAGAGGAAAGACGAGGTTTGCACATGCTTACTGATTTCCTCTAACAAACTGCATCCCTCTCTTGCATTATCTTGCGCTTTCTTTAGAGTGATGAGTTCATTGTGTGATGTGTGCTGTCTTTCCTTTTTTCCCTCAGGTGATTGTGAACTTGAGCCAGGTGTTGGACAGACAAAAAGAGAAGGTAGAGAAGATGAGGGTCCTCACCCAGTGGAGACTTCAACATGCAGAGGCCAAAGAGGAGGTATACAGACAGGAAAAGAGATGAGGGTTATAGGATGTTAGAAATAGTGGAAATTTGTGTGTTTCAGAGAAGAGGTGCACCCAAAATGTGTTACCACCTTACTGTCTTCCTTGCATCACCAGCTCACTTGCTCTCACTGTGATCTCAGTCTCTCAGTCTGAGTCTCTCAGTACTGCATGGTGCAGTTTATGTTTTTTGAGAAGTGAGCATCAAATTAGTGGTTGTGAACTCTGCTAGATTACTGTCAAAGTAGTTTAATGTTTTATGCAAATCCTCAGTCTCTGCATGACTTACCGACCCATACATCACCATGTCACTGCACACCGAACATGCATATGCCACATTTTCACACAGATTTCTCCTCTTATGAAATTTACATACTTGAAATATTGTCATTGCACTGATAAACAGTCTGTTCCTTTTTATCCCATGCTGTGTATGAAACTAAGAAATGGATTACAGAAAAATGCATTTTTTTAAATCATTTTTAATTTATTTTTTTCTGTTTCTTCAAAAGGGTAAATGAAGTGGATGACTCATATTATATAAACCATAACACAGGAAGTTTAGCACAACAGAAAATGTACTGCACCTGCACAAGAATGAATTATGGGTGTAATTATTTTCTTGTGAATATTTTCATGGTCTTGTGGTTCCCTACTAGGCTCATGCTGCTCGGGTGGCACAGCAGCACTACAATTTGCAGCTGAAAAGGAAGGTGTTTTTAGGCTGGCACTCTCTGGTTCAGAGACACTGGAAGGACAGGGTGGAGCGGGCCTGCCGCACCAGGGCCGAGGAGGTCTGCATGCGCCTGTCTACAGAATACGAGGCCAAGCTGGCTGAGGTAAATACAGTGTCCCCATGTACCTTGAAAGTTTGTTTAATTGGAGGAAAATAAATAAGGCCTTGACATCTTTTGGAAATAAATCGATAGCTTTGAGAGTACTTGAAAGTTGTATCTGTTTTTGTACAAGAAGCCAATACGTTGCCTCTATTTGCAGATTATCAACGTGATACTTAAATGTGAACTTCACAGATGCCAAGATATTTATATTCTGAAACTCAACAAAAGAACCATTTACGGTAGATATGTGAATATTACTGTAATAAATAGCACTCGCTCTTGAGAAGAGTGTAAATTTAGTTTTTTCTGCTTGAAGAACCTTTTTAAGATTGGTCAGAGCATCTTGCATTGATTTAAAAGAACATTGCAGGTTCTCAATGGCTAGTTTTACTGAATCAATGGTACAATACAAATGAGTGTCTTTCGCCTTAAGGTATATTTGACAGACATTAACTGATGAGACAATATTCATGTAAATAGAAAATAAAACTGGACCCAAAATAGAACTCTGCGGAACACCTTATGTTACTGCCAAGAGGCAGGACTGGGCAGTCACTGTTTTCACATGTTGAGATCGATCAGACAGATAACTTTGGGGCCAAGCATAAGCATAATTTGTTTTTGTCCAGAGCAGATACCATGTCATTCGTGACTAGAGCAATGGCTGATGTAATGTTAATGTAATGTTAATGTGTGTCCTGAAACCAGACTGATGCAGACTTAGTATAGAGTGTGTTGTGAAAAATGCTATAAATTGATCATTTACCAGTGATTTGGGGATTTTTGCAAGGTAAGATAACCTGGAAAATGGCTAATAATTGTTGAGGTTACTACTATCACCTCCTTCATGTAGTGCACCATTGCATATTGTGGTGTTTGTTCCTTTAAAAGGTAAATTTATTTTTTCCCTAGTGTTTTCCTGTAAATCAGCTTCATATGTAAAATTTGCTAATTTTAAATTTGTTAATTTTTTAATTTCACTAAAGCAGTTAAAGCCAGTTTGATTGATCGAGGTTGCAGTAAACGCAGCAGATTAAGACAAGCACAATATAACAGGCAGTGACAAAAAACTACAGGGACATAAGCAGAAGAGTTATTGACTATAATATGAGAGACATGCAGTGCAGCACATTGGCCTGAGATGTACAGAGAGAGACCAGTGGTGAGATTGGTGTTGTGGCAGGACTAGATAGGCAAAGAGGGAAAAGTCAGTTCACAGCTATCTAAATGTTTGTTTTAAAGATATTTTTTGCATTTCTGCTGTATATAGTGATAGTAGAGAGAGACAGGAAAGGAAGGGGAGAGAGAGGGAATGACATGCAGCAAGATGCTGTGATAAGGACTTAACTTTGATTCGTGGTACTTCATCTACGAGATGGGCCACTAGGGCGCCCCCTAGGTGTCTAAATGTTCTTTTTAGTATATTTTTAACGACCAAGTCTTTCTGTCTTATGCAGCACTGTGAGGCTGTGGAGAAGGCCCAGGCTGAGGTCCAGAGGATGCGATTAGAACGAGAGCACTATGAGGAGACGATGAAGAAGGCCTTCATGAGGGGTGTGTGTGCTCTGAACATGGAGGCTCTCAGCATGTTCCACACCGCAGAGGGGCGGCCAGAGCAACCTGCAGTTCATGATCAGCATGGTTAGTTACATAACTAGAGTCCTGCTCTATATCTAACAACCTTGAAGGCATTATTAGCCTTGCTTCTGTGCTCTATTGATTTAACACTGCTATCAGGATTGAAAGTAAGTCACAATTTGTCCAATAGGGTGCAGCCATGTGTTATTGACATTTGTGTAGATTTATGAATGAGTGAAGTTGAAGTGGGTCTTTATTGCATTGCAGTCTTTCACTGGTTCATCTGATGGAAGTGAATGTGCTGAGTACTAACTGAATGGCACTCTGCCGAGGTCATTAAAACAGATGCTACTTTGTCATATTTAGATTGAGATCTGTTTTCTATTTCAGGAGAGTTTTAATATTCAGTTCAGAATTTAATGTACAAATTTTATTGCAGTGTAATTGATGGATATTCATCCAGTAGGTCTGAACAGTTTGAAATGTAATAATTCCTCTGACAAGCAGTTAAAAACAATCATGTCAGGCAGGCATCATGTCGCTGTCATGTGTCCTAATCTTAACCTTCTGACATTTTCAAGCAAGTAAGAGTAGATGATGATATTATTATGTTCTACATCACCCTTTACAAGATGTATTGTCACCTTTTAGTAATTGTCACTATTGAAAATTAATCTTTAATGCCAGTGGCTAGAATTTGACTGCACTTTAACTCGTAGAGTGGAAGTCTGCATGGTGAAAAGTGAAATTATTCTGAAAAAGGCAAATATCAGCTGGCCTCTCATTCACATTTGTGAGCTAGGAAGCCGCCATAATCAGTTGCCCTCAATGACGCAGTGCAGTTGGCTGGATTTTTTCAGAAGAATTGTAAACTCCAATCCAGCACTCAGCTTTTATGATACAGTTGTGGCTGTAACAAACCTGTAGTGACAATTTTTCCTCCTAGAGTCTCATTCCATTTATATTTTCTCCCCCTCTAGAAGATCCGGTCCCCCACGATGAGCCTGGCTCCGGTTCACTGGCTCAGCTTCGCTCACATCCCGTCTCTTCCACACGGTTCAGCCCAATCCACTTTGACCCTCCTCCCTCGCACAGCGAAGTAGAGGAGACGGTGGGACACTGGCACTGACTCCTAATTAAAACATACATTAATCTGCATACCAAGTCACAGCTGAATTTACAAACAGTACAAACAGAATTGTGTTGTTGTAAAGACATTTTCTCTTCTGAACATGTTCTACATTTAAGTGTATTTTTCTTTAGCATACATCACAACAAATTCATGATTATTATCAAGTATTTCAATATTGCTGACACAAAAAAGTGCCCCTTGAATAGCATTCAGTCAGCTTTCTTAATTGCTTCAGTCAGATTTTATTTGCTGCTCTGTTGCTCTGCTCATGTCTCCCACTTCCCATTTCTCTTTTCCTCAGGTGGGCTCCAGTGCCCCAATGTCCAGGGCAGAGGTATTCCCTTCCGCTACAGTTGTCCAGAGCTCCCTCCCACTAGGGGGCACTACAAGTGCCCACAAACAGGTTATCTTTAGTTTCAGACTCAGATCTATAACAGGTGGTTCTGTGTTGAGGTTTCCTTTGAAGACATACAATGAATCAAAACCTTCAGAACTGCTATCTGTAACTATATCATTGGGAAAATTACAGAATTTTTCCCAGATTGCTGACCATGAGTGACTTGCCCTAACTCTGAATGTCTCAAGCTAAATAAAATCTCTTGTACTAATTACATTGCTGCATGACGTAATGACACATGGTGTTTACAATACTGATTCAGGTCAGCGGACGTGTGGTCACAGCCAGTCAGCAAAAACCCTCAAAGACAGTAACAGCCCGTATCACTGCACGGCCCGATGTTGGTAAGACTGCACGCAGCAACCTCCAGGTGATGGGTGTGGTTCCACCCATGAGCTCTGTCATCGTTGAACGCCACCATCCAGTTACACAGGTATGGGACAGGTCACACCACATGTATTACCATTATTATCAATGTTGATATAAGAGTTAACATGAAAAATGTCCCATGCATCTGTTTGCAAGACAGTTACAGTTACTTTGATGCACTGAACTGAAATTAGCTCACTTTTCTGTGTCGTTGCTTTAGCTCACCATCGGTCAGGCCGCAGCAGCTAAGTTTCCTCGTTCATCTCATCAGAGCCAGGGCTCCACCGGAGCCAAGACCTCATCCAAGACACACTCCAACACATGCCACACACACTCCATCAAAGTTGTTGACTGATGATTGGCTCCTTCCTCATAGAAACGATTCCACACATTTTCTAGATTTTAACCATCACTGCACTATGCAATTGTATTATACATTTTTATGTTATAAAAATGCATTTGTCTGATTCTCATAATACAGCCATATATCAAGTACAGCCTATTGAGAATATTGGACAGATATTATGGGGATTTTGTTTATGTGGCACCATGTGACACATCCTTGCACTCTGTATTTTTGAAGTGGATGTTTGATAGTTGTTGTTTTTTTTATCTCTGAAAGACAGTGTTTTTTAAAATGTACCTTTTAAAGTGCTAATCTGTGAGATTCTTGTTTCTCTTTTGGCGATAGCTTTGGTGATAAGCAGTCTTTGTGTTGGTATTTCATGCTGCATTTCTCCGTGATCATTTCATACCGCCAATTGTTTAATGCCACTGAAATGACCAGCACTTACAACCTCATACAAACAAGCATGAGCTGTTACACTAAAACTAACACTACAAGTGACAGAATGTGCAGAGATTGTAATATCCTCTGTATGTGAAACTATTTATAAGCTGTCATATCTGTTTAGTTACATTATTATTGCATATCTTAGTATCCAGAACCACAAGCAAATGCTCAATTGATAATGTTAAATTGATCAAAGACAGCAACTGCTTACTGTAAGGTTAGAATTAGACGTACACTGGTAGATTGGTAAGCGGCTCTATTGCTAAGCTCATGTAGCTGCACTAAATGGACAACTCTGTTATTATTCGAATTAGCTGTGAAACATTTGCTCAATATTTGACTTTTGACCTACCAGCTGTCTTTCAGAAGTTGACTAAGCTTTGCTAAATAGTCAGCAGCTGATAGACCATAGCAAAATCAGTCCATAAAACTAAACAAAAAACAAAAAACAAAGCTACATCTGCAATGCTCCTCAGTATCCTCTCTTGTCTTAGAAGGTAGTGATAATATTCACAGTCGCTTCCTATTTAGTTCATTTGCTAATTTGGATTTGGATTTTCTGTTGATGAAGTTATGAAGTTCAGGTTTCTGTAGGCACTAGTCTTTTCTTTGTCTGTTAGGCCATGGTGTCTATCGGTGCTCATACAAACAACCCAGTTCTTATATTTATTTAAAAAAGAACTGCTGTTGATGCCTCTGTAAACATAACTTGCATCACTTTCTGTGTAGAGGATTTTTCCCAGTAAAGTCTCACTCATATTGGCTGTTTAGAACAACAAAATGAACTGGGACTGCATTGAATCACTATCCTGTAGTATAAACTGGCCACAGAGAGTAGCAACATAGATATTTTTATGAAAAAGTTGTGGATTATTATTTTAAATTATGTAATTCAAGACATTACTATTATGTGTGAAATTACGTATTTTTATTTATTACATTGTTGATGTTTTCCATCAAAACAGAAATGTTCATCAACTCAGGTTAAGTTTATAGTACTACACTCTGGCCATATGTCAATGACCTGGCAAAATTCTGCATTTTTTAATAAATTATATTACTGTTCTTTGCAGTTTAAGTTCAGGTGTCTGTACAGATGTTTCTTTTAACTTAAAGCATTTGAAAGTGATGTAAACTTGAAGTTATTCAGGTGTGTGTCCATGCTAGGGATCGACCCACATTGATTTTTCAGGGCCGATACCAATATCAGTTATTAGTAATCCAGGACACAAATAACTGATATTTAGGGTCAATATTCATTTGTAGTAAACTTGACAATTGCAGTCTCAACATTTACATTATTATAAACCTGCCTTGAATTAACAAATGTTTAACTAACATGACATTAGTATAAAGAAACCCAGTGAAAGAAATGGAAAGCAGGGACATGAAAATTGTAACCATATTATGGGACACACTGCCCCATCCACTCGCTTTTGTTCTGCTGTCAATATTATGATTCTAATTATTGAAAAATTCTGAATATCGGCCCTGATATTTGATCGATCCCCAGTCCATACATTACAATGTTCATCCTCATGAAATGTTGCAGCTCTTATTGCTGCTACTCTCTGCCTCCATCCGCATCTTATCTGTAAGATAATAAATGACCAGTTTTGTGATAAAAATGAATATGCTATTCAACACAAAATGGAAATGTTTCCCAGTCAGCACAGCAACACATTCAGAAATTTGTCAGTATTTTTGTTCTACTTGAAAATACTTGTTAAGCACGTGTACCTGCAGCCTTGGTGTTGCCTGTGAAGATGAGGCCATGGTAGAGCTCTTTGGCAGGACTCTGTTGAGCCAACTCCACCCCATGGAGCCAAATCAGCAGCATCCTGTACCCATGCTCCCGATAGCTCTGCTGCCCTGTGGACAGAAAATACAGCACAATCCAGTCCAGTGAGGAGTACTGATAAACCAGCAGAAATAACCTAGAAGCTTACTGTAGAGAGAATGATATAACCAGTCTATTTTGGGAGGAAAAGAGCACGCTATTGAATTATTTATTCAAGAATGAATAGGGGAGGGTGTTATTTTCCCTGTCTAGATTTTCTGAAACAGTTTGGGTTTTTGAACCAGTAGCTTTAGGAGGCTGCATGAATTTTGCTCTTATGAAGAACAGCTAAACACATAGTCAAGAGCCTGTCCCCTTGTGCGTGTTGCCACCTGTCCACTGCTCCTCGATGGCTGCCACTTGCTCCTTAGTGAACTTCCAATGTTCTGCCAGTCTTTTCCAGTCGCCTGGTTTCAGGAGCTGGTACGCCAGCTGCCAAGCCACGGAACGGAACTCCTTGGTCTCAGAGCGGTGGTCCAATTTAAATGTTAGCGCGGACTGGCTGTGAAGACTCTCATTAATCTCAGTGTTGGCCTGAAAGGGCAATCAAATCATGTCAGCATCTTGAGAAAGGCCACAAGCTTCAGAGTCCACAGGGCCACAGTGAGAGATGATTGGAAAGATACACATGCACAATTGAGAATGTGAATGCCAAAGCTACTCATTTTCAATATCAGGAGGGGTGGGAAACCAAATGCATGCTTAATCAAATTGTCAGTAAAATTGGCTGTCAGGTATTTCTGGTGTGTCAGACTTTTTGTTTTTTACCACAGCCCCTTTAATAGTATTACATGGGATTCAGCTAATCTAGAATAGTGATGTTAGGAAATGAATCATCAATGACTAATGTAATTATGGATTTCTAGGCCTTGGAAATGGGGCACATGAAAGTCACAGACATCAGATGAATCATATCACTATCACCTCACCTTCTTCCATGCGAAGTATCTTTCTGCTTTGATGATCATGTCCACAATGATAGGCTCGTCTGCTCTGGCTGCCACACCTAGAGCTGCCTTACCCTGCTGCTCAGAGGTCCAACACGTACAACAACATACACATGAATTAGAACTGAAGGGCTTCTAAATTACACTTCCCTACACCATTCCAATGCATTGTTATATTATTCTGGCTTAACTATATCAAGTACAGTGATTTAGCCCTTGGATGATCTAACTACATATGATTTTGGCCAGATAAAAGCCCAGACAAACCATATTCTCATACTGTAGCCTTTACAAAGCAGTTTAACTTCTAGTATGGCAACTCTGGTGTTGAATTAGTTCCAAAAATAGTGTTTGTGAGCACTCTTACCCTATCCTGGATTGTCAGATCCAGCTCAGCTTTGAGAAGCATTTCCACTACGTCCACTCTGCCCAGCTCTGCTGCAACATGCATCACAGTCTGGGACCTCTAACAACAGTAACAGCACAATGAAATTCAACAAAACAGGACAACAAGACATTTTCACAGTTAGATTTGTTTTTTAAATGTTCGGGCTGAGACCTCAATAGAGGGTGTTAGAATGCACAGCATAGTCTACCTTATCAGTAACATTGATGTTGCAGCCAGCCTTCAGTAGAGAGTGGATGACAGGGATGTGACAGTTCTTCACTGCCAGGTGGAGAGGAGCCTCTAGGTGCTGAGAACAAAAATATGCTGTTACACAACATTAATCTAAAAATTATCTTTGCAAAATTAGGACGCACTATGCAACATAAAAAAAGCAAGCACGCAGACAGACTGTGCGTAATATAGCTGAGGTAATGCATGTGTGTACGTATATATGTATATGTTTGTTCTTTGCTGCAAATTGAAACCTATGTTGTTTTTGTTAACCTTATTTTGAAAGTCCATCTGGGCTTGGTGATCTAGGAGGAGTGTCAGCAGTGATGTGTCACCTCTCTCACAAACTGGATGGAGAGCACTGCATTTGGCCTAAAAGAGATGGTGTTGAATGGTGTGATAGAAGTGTAAACACCTTTTTTAATGCATGCAAATCTGATGCTGCCCAAAGGATTAACAGTAACACTTTACAATAACAGTACAACAATTAGCGTTAGTTAATGCCGTAATAAAGATTAAGTAACAGGTAATAAACATTAAGTAACAGTTAACTAACCATTACGGCATTAACTAGCGTTAACTAACGTTAATTGTTGTACTGTTATTGTAAAGTGTTACCGGATTAACCCCATCAATGCATTATGTAGCACCATTAACAGTAAACCTATAGGACAGCAATTGA
>OMLB01063788.1:11820-26193 GCA_900302555.1 Myripristis jacobus | reverse complement strand
GTTTGATTGGTGGCCATGTATTGGAAGAGGAGGTGAGAGACTGACAGGGAGAGAGAGAGAGAGAGGAGAGAGAGAGAGAGAGAGAGAGAGAGAGGCAGTGGAGTGACGAGATGGAGACGAGGGCCAATTATTTCCACTATGGAATCATTCATTACTAATATGAATCAAAGCCTCCTCATTATAATCGGTGATGAATATTTATGGTATCCAAACTGAGTGTATGCTCTCATCAGCTCCTAAACAACAGTTAAACACAGTTGTCCTCTGGAATAATAGGATATTAACCAACAGCACCATAACATCCACACTCTTAAACTGCCATGTGTTTCAGCTTTGAAATGCATTATTATAGTTTAAGAGGGAGAGGCCATTCACCCCGTCTCCTCTGAATCTTCTGTGGTTGTTGCACAAATCCGTAGAGAAGCAATCGGAAAAGGGTTTTTTTTTCTGTGAGTGCATTTCCTGGCTTGGAACTGACAGACCCGGTGTAATGTCAAGCTTCTTTCTAATGTGAAAGTTAAGATGAGTTCAGAGTCCTGCTTCTTGCTCCAGGCTGTACAATTTGTATGCCACCACAGACCAACGATTCAAGATTGTCTCGTGCTATAGCTTCTGAAAACAGCTGCCTTAGGCCATAAAATATAAAGTATGAAAATGAACAGTGCCCCCCTGCTGAGACAATGTGTGAGCTGATAACAGGTCATCTAATATATGAACTGCCTACCTTATAGCTTTAGGCTTAGCCCTCAAAATAATGCATATTTGAGACTGAAGCACTTGACCAGCAGCAATACACCAAAATTAGTATTAAGTAACAGAGCAATATCAATCAGGCTATGCAGTCACCCAAAGCAAATGAATGCCTGTAGTATGATCACAGTAATCATCCACCCACACATTACACCAGCAAGTGAAGCATATGCATAATCAGTAAAGTAAGGCTGACCCCTATTGGTGAAAGCGGGTAACTGCATTGAGCGCCAGCGTTCACAGCAGAGATTCGACACACCTCTCAAATAACCATGCCTCAAGGGTGCTGGCGCCTCCAGGTAACCTGCTGTTTACCTTAAGGGAGATATCACACCACTAATCCTACAAAGAAAGCCCTGAAAGCCGGCTCTCAAACAGGGACAAACACTTTGGGACAGCTGGGACGGGGAGCCAAAAAAAAAAAAAAAAAAAAAAAAAAAAAAGGGTGTCAACAAGGATATAAAAGTGAAACCGTCTTTTATTGTTGTTGCTTGTTTTTCTGTTTTCATTGTGAGCCCCATAAAGCAGCTGTTATCAGCTCAGGAACCCAGAGTGGGTAACAAAGGAGAGAAAAACATCAAACCCTCTACAAAAGCCTGCAGAAACAATTAAAGAAAAAATACAATTCTGGTGTGACTCATCATGAAGATGTGGCAGTTTATTTGACTGTTTTACAGGTTTATGTCACATACCAATAGATAAAATTGATTTCTAGCTTTACTTGAATGCAATAGATTCATTTTATTAATCATATTCTTTTAAATCGTCTCATGTTGAAATCTTGCATCGAGAGCCACAGAAAATGTTTATAACTTTATAACTGGCTGAATATGTTGTTGCGCTGGGTGTGACAGCTGAGTTACCACCACTGTATTTCATGGTGCACTGTTTAAAAACTGGGGCTTCAATGCGAATGGCCCCAGGGAATGAGGTACAAGGAAGCAACTGAACAAGGGAAATGAGATTTCCTTCACAAGAGTGGTTTCGATTGGAGGTTAACAGCTGCTATTGCCAAGAGCTTGACCTCTATAACAAGCACACATAGCCAGCCTTGAATTCTGTGAATGGGCCCCAAGTCAAACGTTTCACTTCAGTAGCGATACCTAATGAAACTTCATAATAGAGATGCATTGGTGGCTTTTCACCTAAGGTGGGCAAATGGGCATTTAAACACAGCTAAAAAGCAAAGCCAGCTAGGCCATGGAGATCGGCACATATCTATTAGTGGTTAGCCGATTAATCAGGCCAATATCTGGCATTTTGAGAGAATTGGCATTAGCCAATGCTTACGCTCACAAGGCAGATATTTTATTTTTATTTGAAATAAAAAGTACAGTGCAGAGTACAGATCTACTTAAGCAAACAGAGTCAATGCACATTTTTTCATTTTCAAATATTTTTCTGTGTTCAGGTGACTGAGACATTAGTGATGATATTGGCATTATATAATGGCCATAGGCTGCCCTGCTCTCTAAATATCAGCACTGGCCACTGTAAAACCCATACTGGTCAGCCACTCGTGTCTATGATCGTGGCCATAAATGTAACATATATTGTCTACTGAAGTTAATGTCAGTGGACAAATTTGTATCTCTTTGTCTTGATGAAAATTTCACTGTATGGCTGTTTAACTAACATCAGTGAAAAGAGGCCTTTCCTCTTTGAGTCTAAGGGAGTGACACCAAAACCTCACAATTATTGTCAACGCTTTGAACAGCTGAAATTTGCTTTCTGCTACTATCAAACTGTAGGTGCATTGGACATACATTATCTCCGGTGTTTGCTCTGGATTCATTTAGCAGTGATGCAACACCACTGCAAGGTAAAATAATCAAAATAAACACTGTAAATGCATTTCATCTTCAACTAAAAAGTGTAGTCCCGTGTCTCAAGTAATGATTATTTCATGATTAAACCATTTTTAGCACTAGAATCTCAATTTGCATCATAACCTAGGCCCAAACAGCAACAGATACCAGGACAAATGTAACACCACAGTTGCACGAAAATTACAGAGGAAACACTGCATATCTCAATGTGATTTCACATTATCTCGGCCTACATCTGGCCAGATATCCAGCTCAGCTATTAAGAACAAAAGTACACCACGAAACAGCAAAACAGGACCAGTAATGCCAGGTACACTGCAAATACGTTTTCTTCCACTGTATTTCAGTATGGATTTTTACTCAAAATACACAAATTACACCCTCTCACTCTTGCTCTTTTCTTTCATCTTCTCTCCTCCTGTTCTGCCTCAACAGGCTGTCTAGTTTATCCTTATCCTTCCCTGCTCACTCATCAAACACCGTCAAAACTCCTCAAGTCACACCAAATGTTTACTGGATAGCATTGTTTGTCAATCATTCCTGCAGCAGTTCTCCCCCCTGCAGTGAGCCAGATGTCTCTTGCAGCTCCTGAGGGGGCGATAAATTGTTTGAGCTGCCACTAAAACGGCTGGAAACACATGAATGGCACAATACGTTATATCTACCCCCACCACAAGCACCTCAGTCTAACCCTGTCATCATGTGCATCAAGTCATTCAGCAGTTGTTTTACCCTGAAAGGATTAT
This sequence comes from Myripristis jacobus, assembly GCA_900302555.1. Classification (NCBI taxonomy): domain Eukaryota; kingdom Metazoa; phylum Chordata; class Actinopteri; order Holocentriformes; family Holocentridae; genus Myripristis; species Myripristis jacobus. The sequence continues at coordinate 22,868 of OMLB01063788.1, read as the reverse complement.
TCCCCTGTTTTAAATCAGGAAGTACCACATCCTTCATTAATGGCATTTATAAAGCTGATCCAATTTCATCTTCCTCAATACAGCAGAGCCAAGCAACAAAGTCAATAAAGTCCATGTATAACACCATGAAATAATAAGCCTCATGTTTTGGTGCAGCACACAATGGCAGGTGTTTGCAGTCCACAATCGCACAGACCGGTTTCATGATCCTCTGCCCAGCAACGGGCCGGGAAGCACACAATCTACTCCTAACATCGGTGTGTTTGTGTACATCTCTCAAACAATGACCAGTTGCACGTCTTTGTCTCTCCCTGTTTTCTAGTTTTCCTACACAGTATGCTGCCTCATAAGACAGGTGATTAACAGGAAGGGCCGTGGATCCAGCAAGCACAGAGCTGAGTTTTACAGGCCCAAAACCAGGGTGTGTGATTACTGCACATCCAGTTTGGCCACATCAGCTGATAGCCATCAGCCAGAAAGATCCTTCACTTATAAAAAGAGGGAGATTCTTCTAGAGACAGAGGCCACTGGTTTTCATACAGCCTCACATTACAACTGAAGTATAAATTACTGCTTGTCACTTTTCTGCAACAAATGCATGGTCTGGCAGTAGCTTTGCAATGTTTTCTACAAAATATTAGGCCATGATACAATGGCCTTATACTGCAAAGAGGTTATTTTAAAGTATTGCCGTTACCCCCAGTAAACCCTATACTTGCACAGCACACTTATTGCAATAACCCAAGTTCTGACTCTAAAAAGTAAATTGTTATGCATGAGCCTTATACAAGATTTAACCAACATTTTGTGTGCATGAGGAGATGCTCTATGTTTTGTTGTTGTTGTTCTCTCTTGTGACAGCAGCGCTTTTGGAATAAATAGCAGATGGTCTGACAGATTATTTTTTCAAAGCTCCATCAGCCTCTTTTTTTCGCAACTCACTCAGATGAAATGACAGAAAAGCGGTTCCTCTCTGGGCTAATCATTTTGTGGTGTTTCAATGTGGGCAGCACACATAAGTGATAAATGAACCAAGCACGCCTCCTTACCAAAGGAGAAAATTCCACTCACGTGTAATCGTTTAGACCAAACTAGGGTGACACTCTGAACAATGTCAACCACATAGGACCATTTACTTTCCCTGTGTGACCACCATGTTTCAAATGTAAACCACAGCACACTGGGGGGAAAAAATGTGACCGTAAAATGCCAAGCCTTTAGAAGGAAAGAAATTAAATGTCCAGTTGAATTGACCTGGCTGGGCATCACCCAGCATTGTGGATAAATGGGGTTGGTCACTTTCCAAATTCTATTCAGCCACATTAATAGAAGGTCATCCATACAAGGCAAAGTCACGGCAAAGCTAGCAACTAGCTGTTCCAGAGGTCCAGGCATGTGAATTTATACATTATGTACAGGAATTCTGCTCTTTCTCGCTCCAAGTGCTCGACAAAATCGAATGCGCAAAAGTGGATCATGCCAAATGCTTCCTGTGCCTGGCCATGACGAATCCAACATGCTAAAAATCCACTGCAACAGAAAATATCTCCTACTGATAAGAGCGGGATCGATGTGAAGCATGACATTTGGTGATAAAAAGAAAACGGGTCAGTCGCCTCATTTTTTCCACTACTTATTAGGAAGAACTGTGGATGTCTGATGTCACACTTGAAAGCTGCAGGACGCCGTTTCAATGCACTCTACAAGCAATGGTGAACACACACCACTGAAACAGACATAACCCGTTAAATCCAGGTCAATTTCATAGTCATCCTTACATATTCTGCACAACTTTATAACACACTAGTTGACAGATATGCACTGGGAGAGAAATAGATCATCATCTGAATAGTCATGTCAACACAACTATTAAACAAAAGTGAACTGCATTATATGCCATCTGCACAGCAAGTTTAAAAAAAAAATGCAGGTGCCTTGTGATACAACAATGCCAGAATAGCAAAACAAAAGTCTCTCCCGTTGTCCTCTTTGTCTCTCTCTGCAGCTTACCTGATAACACAACTACTGCTCTGCTTCTGTTTCTATTTCTATACCCATTTTGGGGGATCAATAAAATATTTCTGATTCTGATTTCACGATTCAGACAAAACAGTTAAACTCGGGGTAAATATTTACGACTTCAGCAAAAATTCAATTTGGTTTACTCCACTGTATGATGGTAAAACAGGTTCCTCAGACCAGTGCCTCTTTCAGGCCCATCATGTAGCACAGCAGGGGGAAAAAATCAACAATGTAAACTAGCTGCAGTGTTTTCACGGAGCTTACCTTGCTTGGGATCCTCAGGTTCTCCACTGGACTGAGGTCTGCCATGCTCTCTTGGGGGCTCTTCAGGCCCTGTCAAAAGAAAAAGAAGGTCGTTTCAGGCGATATATCCGCCGCAGCACAGACTTCAGTCGTGAATGAGGAAAAACCAAGCGAGTCCCTGGCAGTTTCAGCCAGAGCAAGCAGGTAAGAGGGTTTTCAGTCGTGACCTGACTTACTGCCATTGTCTACCAGCGTGGTATCATGTAACGGCGAACAAATGCGGTGAAAACATGAAGCAAACGCAGATTTCTGTAAGCGATAGCCTTGTTATTGGCAGGCCAGCCATGCTGTCTCGCATTACGGTTGTTTTGCAAGCTGAGAAGTTCCCCAGCCGCCCATATTTTCCCCATTGTTGTGCCCTGCTGTCTAAATATGAACTCCACCAATGAAACAGCCCGCACACACACACCTTCCTGGACAGTGAATGGGTCGTGGTTGAAGTGCAGCTGATTTTTGCCACTAAACCTGTTGTTTATGTCCTGTCGTCTGCCACGGGACGAGCTGTCAAACTAGCCTGTTAGCCTAGCCAGCTGGGAGGCTAGCTCCAGCTGTCAGAGGGGAACACGGGGCGGCTCACACCCCGGACGCCCGCCCCACTCACCTGCCGGGCCATAAGCGACTTGATCTTCTGCATCCTGATCCAAATCTGGTCCGGTGCCCAGATCACTGGATTCATACAGTTTTGTTGTGATCCCAGTGGCTCGGCCCTTGCACTACGAGAGGGACGCCATAGTTGAGCGTCACGTGACTGGCACGGGAAGCGGAACGCGCACAAAACATGACGGGAAATGTAGTTTATTTAGATAAGGCAGCCGTGTGACTAGTTAACTCTTCTTTGTTTTGTGATTTGAAGACAAGAAGACGAAAAAGTGTGGGAAAAGGTTTAGTCTCAAGCAGAAATAGTTGGCCAGTGATGTGACATGGGTTCAATATTATATAAGCAGTAACACTGGGATTTATAGCCCTATGCATGTATTATCACCACACACCATTGGATGGTAGTAATATCACAGAGTATCAGGCCAGAGTAGAATATTGGAGGGGAACAGTTATGCATCTTCACTGTTAAGCGTCTATCAGATGTTATTGTCTAGTCAGTTGTTACTGCCATGCTCAATTTCAAGTTTATTTAAAGCTCAGTCTCACAGTCTCAAAGGGTTTTACATGCCTGCAAGTATACAACACATAGAACAGCATAATCCTCATAGTGGACAAGAAAAAACACCCCACCCCACCCAAAAAACCCAGCTGTAACTGAGGAAAATGGGAGAAATTTTGAGGACTTCAGAGAGAGGAGATTCCACTGGTCTCCAAACAGGAGCAGCAAATACAGAATACAGGACACATTTTGGCATTCAAAATGACCCCGTCCACCTTCCAGCAGGTTAGACTGTACTTACCTTAAATTATGCTGTATAGAATCACTGCAATTTATATTCGTCTCTATCACAGGGCTGTATTTTATTACAGGCTGTCGATCTTTCTCTCTGATTTTGTGCTCATTTTGTTTTAACACAATACAGTTGACCAAGACACACTTCCTTTGATGAACATGAGTGATGATTTCATCATGGCATGGCATGCATGTCTCAGTGACCTACTACCCCACATGCCACATCATCTATGCCAAGTAATTTCAACTGCCTCCCAGTGGCGGAGGTAGAAGTTTTTACATGGGCTGGCAAAGGGCATGGAGTATTGGCGGAATGGCTTAGAGCGGTGGTTCTCAATCTGGCAGTCAGGGCCCCCAGAGGGTCACGAGATAATTTTGGTGGGTCACAAGATGATTGAGACATAGGGGAAAAAATGTAATGTACAAAAATTATTGGGATTTTTTTCATGATTTACTCTTTTTCTGTTTTCTTGTGAAATGCTGGGTCGTATTAAAACGCAAGCTCTTCTCTAACAATTAAGCAACTGAAAAAACCTCAACAGGTGGTCATTCTTTAGTTGGACTCTTTTGCACTGTCCTGTGCAGCCTGTAACAGGGGATGCAAATTCACATTAGATTGTTGTAAGGGGTCACAAACCAAAAAGAGAACCATTGGCTTAGAGGATGGTGGGTAGATCAGGCGAATTAGTTAAAATGACTCAGATTCGAGATGCAATAATAATAATTACCTACAGCCCCTAAACATCCCCTCAATGACAGAAACTCCTCAGAGAACCTTAAACAGCTCTCAAAAATGAATGATTTTCGAGTAATGTGCATAATCTCTGTTGTCTTGATTTGCCAGGAGGGCACACAAGTGTGACAATTGACTGATTGTCTGATTAATGTATCAGTAATGCATTAATTAATAACTGCACAAATCCATATATGTATACAGTATATGGAGATTTATAACAATAACAGCAATAGTTGCATTACTGAATAAATATTTGGATTCAAATGTAGTTATCATTTTATAGCATTTGGCCTCACTGACCGCCATACATTCTACTCTGTTGAGCAAGTGCTCAGCAAAACCCTGTGCTGCACTCTTTTTTTCTGTCCCACAGCAGTCCATGGCCAAGCCGGGGCTTTCTGTCTCTGCAGGCTTTACATGAACTGATAAAGTGTGCATGTAAGCACATGTTTGTTCCATATTTCATTCTAGATATCCACTCATGCACAGCCTGCATAGAGAGAAAGCATAACCAAGGTCACTGACTGAGAAAAAGTGCAGTGCCCTAGTCTCTTGAATGTGTACACAGATTTCAACACACAATGCTATATTCACTGAATTCAGACATGATAACTATGGAGTTGTAGATTTCCAACCAGCAACATTATTTTTTAATTGCCTAAAACTGGAGTGGCAAGGACTTTTTTTTTTTTTTTAGCATGGCACCTGCCACCACCTGGATCAGCCATTGCTGCCTCCTGAATTTAAACTGTTCTGAATAATCATGGAAAGGTGCATGCAAACCCACTGAGCCTGCTTTGTAATTGCCCCCTTGGGTGATATTTTGAGGAGTACTCAGCTAAAAGTAGGCAGCGTGCAGCAGACAGCAGGCACCATGAGCTCTAGTTCCTGCTTAATGATGCCTGGAGCTATTTCCCAGTCAAATGAAGGTGAGGCAGCTCTCCTTAGGTGAATTTACTCCACTGTTGTTTGTTATGCAGTCATCCACAGTGTGGAGCCTCCCTTAAAGCATACACTGAGACGGAACAGATGGCATCACCTACCAGGAGACAGCACCGCAAAGACACAGCACATTCAACTGGTCAGTGCATACGGCTATAATTAGAACTGCTTTCAATAAACTGCTTGGACGTTTTTCAGGGGAATATCAGGTTGCACAACATTTTACAGCTCAGAATGAGGATCAGTATCACAGGTAACCTGCTCCATACTGCAGAAAATAAACGCCCATCTCAACAAAACATTTGGTATTGAGTCTTAAAAATCTATTTTTCCTAAAATAAATGAAGAACTCTGCCAGTGCTGTGGGGATATTTTTACTTACTGGCAATGTATTATCTCCTGCTGTGAGAGTTTTCTGGAAACAAATGCCAAATTCTTGGAATAATCCAATAATGTGACAATGATGTCACTTGATTTGTCGAAACATATGGATCTGCTTGAGAAAGAAGTGGAATTATCTCATTACCCCAGCTGGATATTTCAGCATGTTTCAATTAAATCTCTCTGTGAAGGTGAACCTTTTGCTGGGGTAGCTATCTTTGATCACTGTTGTATACTGTAGATACATTTTGTCCTTTGGTTTGAGTATCTCTAAACCTCTTTGTGTCTGCTCTCTCTTTGTGTCTCCTCTCTCTTTCTCTCTCTCTGTCTTTCTCACTCTCGTTTTCTCTCTCTCTCTTCCTCTCACTCCTTTTTTCCTCCTCTGCCTCAGCCTCTCCCACACACACACACACACACACACACACACACACACACACACACACACACACAAACAAGTACACACGTTTACATCTATTCGTGACAAGGTGTCAGCAGGAGCAGGTGGAGGGCACTCTGCCACATGCTGAACCATCCGTCTGTTGCTGCCTCTCTCTGCACCATGCCAGGTACACAGCAGACCAGTATAACAATACTGCATTCGTTCGGAGAAACAAGGACTTTTACAACAACTTCAGACTACAAATAGGCTTCAGAGACTTGAGGATGGTTGAATTGGCACCAGCATATGAGACAAACTCTCTGAAACAAAGTAGTCCCAGTGGTTTGTGAATTATCTCACTACGCAAATTCATAACTTATTTGCCAAAGTAAGCAGATCAGATTGGCTGCCTGCTACAGCGGCAGTAGGGCTTCTTACTAGCCTCAGTTAAAATGTGTCAGCATTTGGCTGGTGGATCGTGTTCATTGCGTGCTCTGATTGTTATTGGCATTTTGATAAAAAATAACTAAGGTAGGCATTCACATAAAACACAGACAAGCACTACCAATAGATCGAATGTATAATTGGCTAATAAAACAATTGGCGCCATTGTTTAAAAACCATTCAGAATGGCAAACTGTTGTAAATCTTTAATAAAATACAAAAAGGAATATGTGTGAACAGAAACTGTACAATAATTTACGAAATGTATATCCATGATGAGTGGAAAAAAACTGGAAAGAGGGTAAATTGTTTTTATAGAATAAATAGTAAAAGGTTTAAACAAAACATAGAAATAGAATGATGTAAAATGTATAAAGAATCTGCATTATAAATTCTTGTACAATATTTACACTGGGTATGATGTTCATCAATACCTCCTTAACTGCATCTCATGCAGTAAAAAAAAAAATGCATTCTTCATAACACTAGTCACCTTGCAAAACAGGCTTTCTGATGAGGAAGGCTCAAATTGGAAGATTAGAATAAATATGACTAAAATCCAACAGCACTAAAAGGGTAAATAAACCCCCTAGTATGTTAAAATTAAATCAATATTTGAAAAGGTACCAGAACTATGCCAGTTTGCAAGCACCTTAAGACAACATGATAGGATTAATACCCTGCTGTCCATATTCAAAATAATGTATGAACACTTGCTAATTACCAGCTTGGTCTCATTCTACATGTCATCTTTTTTTTTTTTTCAAATAGAAGCATCAGAATTTTAACATAACTTTAACTTCAAACAATCTCTAGTCTTACTACATAAACTTTCATCTCACAATAATGTCAACAAAGACATTCAACCTTGGTCCAAAACTCTGGATAATAACAGTGCACAACCAGTTTTGTATGCTCACATAAGACTCCTTCATCCCTTGTGCAAGAAAAAAAAAAAAACATAGCCACCAAAACAAGTGCTTCAGGCTTTGGTAACAGTGACTGTAGCAAGGTAAAGCTACATAGGAGTCCTACTGTGAAATAATTATAGGTTACATCTCAACCCTGTGGCTCGAAGTCACTTCAGCAAACTGTGACTGGGGGTTTCAGGAACATGTCTGATCACATCATAGATCGTGGTGTGCATGTCCTGAACTGACTCCAGGCGAGCAAGAGATCTGCATGATGCCTGCAAGACAATATCACATGAAAATGAATGCCTCACAAAAACACTGACTTTGGACAAAAGTAACATTGCTGCTAAGTTAATAGAAGATCTGCATGGAGCTTGTGCAACATGAAAAATACCTGTGCGGATTCCATTTTTCCAGGTATGGAAACAAACTCATATATACCAAAGTCTTCTGTTGCATCCTCATGACCTGTTGATGCAATGGTTTTGATATTAGTTATCTAAAAAGTTGCAATGAACAAATGCTGTAAGTCGGTGGATTGGTATCTATTCTGTGGAAACAACATGATGTACATAATTAGTCAAAACAAGATGCTGTTTTCAGCTGGTATCAGTGAGAAGTCATGTCCTTGCTTATTTCCTGCTTCAGGTTCGTCCTATTCAAAGCCTATTTGATTAAGAGCTGCTTTCGGTTTCACGGAAACCAAAGCCCTATTCAGCCATCAAATATTGCCTTAACGCAATTATACTCCAGAAAAAAATGCTGAACTAAAACACATGAAAAAACAAAAGCACTGTATAGAGGTACGCTTCATTGAGGGATGTTGGAAAAAGTCCTTGATTTGATGGTATAAGCAGCACAGGTAAACATTAGTGAGCAAGCAATAGCTTACCTGAACGATGTGGTCGCTTCTGCTCTGTTAGAGGTCTGCACAAAGGAGGAAGATAAAGCGGTAAATGAAAGGTTCATCTATATACCTAATGTATTACGCTTCATGTCTCTATTCATTATATGGCCCCGGTCTTGATTCATATCTTACCTGTTGTAGATGCTCATCAGCACTGTTGATAAAGGAGAGAGACAGAAAGAAACAGAGAGATTCATTTTTACTTATATAAAAATGTGAAAACTTCTAAATACCCCTGCTGTTTTGCTGTGGTTATCTTCAGTTTGACTAGATTTGCAAGTGATTTACATTTCCGATTAACTTCAACATTGAAGGCATTACTGAAATCAGCCGTTAGTGTTATCCAATTATGATCATAAGGTGATCCCAAACAAGATGCATGTAAAGCACAGTTCAGAGCTCACTGTGGCACACCATCCAACTTTAGCTTTAGCTCACAAGGTCTTCACCATCTAATCTGCATCTTAGCAAATCATCTTTCAACACCACTCTATAAAACCAGTTATATCACACGTGTAAGTTGAGGAGAGTTTCTAACCTCTTTTAGGATGGCAGGTTCTGCGAAATAAGACCAGCAGCATACAGCCAATCACAAACAGAGAGCAGACAGTGATGGCAGCCAGAGGTGATACGGAGCTGCTCTCCTGGGTGTGTTTCTCTTTGCCTGTAGATAGAAGAGAAATTGGTATTTGGACTATTGTTTTAAGCATTGTGTCTTAGGTGCAGTTTATATTTGAAAGGGGCTTCAATCTTTAAGAAAAGTGGATTGTGTAATCCAAAAAAAAATTCTGTCTCTATGCTCTCTTCCTTCTTCTATGCACTGTAGGTACTCTATACAGTCCCTCTTTGCCCTGCCTTGTAGCTACTCTGCCCTTTGGACCAGAACCAGAGCTTTATGGCACTTGATGTTGTTGTTCTCCCCTGAATAGATCTTTGCTCGTGGTGTATAAAAATCGAATATATTCGTCACTTTGGATAAAAGCATCTGCTAAATGTGAATTGTAATTGTGATTGAATTGTAATGTCTTGATTTTTGTTGATTTCTCCATGCTCTGAACACTGGATTGATAGCATTTTACATCATAGCCAGTATCAGCAGTAGCCCTCAATGTGCCTTTCTCAGTATCACCAAGACAACATATCAATGTCACATTTGGCAGACAGAAACTCCACATGCTATAAAACTTAGTCAACAAATAGAACAGCTGTTATCCACTGTTTACTTTCCCATAGAGCTGCTGGACTTTAACACAGGCCACAGGCACTGGTACCTAGCAACAGAGGGGAAATGAAAGTTTCATATTCTCTGTTATATCCATAGTCTGATCTCACTTCTCATCATACAGTTTTTTATTTCCAAGCGAACATGTGGATTCCAAGCAGTAATCCTCCAACCTGTGGTGTGCAGACTGGCCCACCCACACTGTTCTCACCTATCCGTCTTCCCAACTGCTCCCAAGCTGGCCAGTATTCATCACTGTCAAGCTACCTCTTTCATAGCTCATCAACCTCTTCTGCCCTTGGCATGACACACTGTTTACAATAAGCTTATCGCATAGGATTCCCAGCATCTACCCACGCTCTCCTCCTTCTTGCCATGTTCCACCCTCTACCCACCTGTCCCCAAGCTGGCCACCACCAGGGTAAACTGGGCCTCGTCCTGCTTCTGGGTTACGTTGTTGAAGGCCCGGCACAGGTAGTCCTCAGCCTGTGCCAGGTTATATGAGACCACCTCTAGTCGTGGCCCCTTAGTGATAACCTGAGTGCCATTGCGGCCCTTGGAGATCCAGACGTAGCTGTTGGGTGGGTTTGAATCGGCCTGGCACTCAAAGAAGGCCAACTCTCCTGGGTTGATGGTGAACACCTCCCCTGTCCGCAGGCCCTGGCCTGAGTTCACTGCCAGGTTGTAGGGGCCATCTGCAGAAGCCAACGGTGGGTTAGGGTAAACATTAGAGTTGGCTGCTAGTACAGTTCTGTACTATACAGAATGTCTTCTTTCATTTGAATGATCTCATTACGCACCATGGATAACTGATGCATGCATTGTGGGAAATCAAAATGTGAGACATAGATAGATAGATAGATAGATAGATAGATAGATAGATAGATAGATAGATAGATAGATAGATAGATAGATAGATAGATAGATAGATAGATAGATAGACAGACAGACAGACATACAAATGTATTAAAAGTCAAAGCAATGCCCTTGACTTTTAATCTGTGTTTGACTAACTACGAAAAGGTAAGTGGTAATTTCATTTTTGTCATTATGCAGGGATGACAGGGGATATATTCAGTTATGAATAACAGAATTTATAGTCATAGTCCATTCAGTGACAGCATTTATGGCAATCCAATGATGGTTTGCTATCTTAAGGGATTTGGGAGGACTGTTTTGTAGTAAACCAGCTAAAGTTGGCTTATTGTGGAAAGTCAGGCGGTCTGGCTATGCATGCCTAGTTGTGTTTCAGAGTACAATGTATGTACAAAGTCAAAATTAACCAAATGGTAGTAATATTCTTGACAGTCTTGGCAGTGATTCCTGGATTTATAATTGAAGAGTTTATTTGCAAAAACAGATAAATGACATTCCTTGAAAAAAATAAGACGAAGAACTGACCTTT
>OMLB01063788.1:0-11800 GCA_900302555.1 Myripristis jacobus | reverse complement strand
AGTTGGCTGCTAGTACAGTTCTGTACTATACAGAATGTCTTCTTTCATTTGAATGATCTCATTACGCACCATGGATAACTGATGCATGCATTGTGGGAAATCAAAATGTGAGATATAGATAGATAGATAGATAGATAGATAGATAGATAGACATACAAATTTGTTAAAAGTCAAAGCAATGGTCTTGACTTTTAATCTGTGTTTGACTAGCTACCAAAAGGTAAGTGGTAACTTTTATTTTGTTTTTGTCATTATGCAGGGATGACAGGGGATATATTCAGTTATGGATAACAGAATTTATAGTCATAGTCCATTCAGTGACAGCATTTATGGCAATCCTATGATGGTTTGCTATCTTAAGGGATTTGGGAGGACTGTTTTGTGGTAAACCAGCTAAAGTTTGCTTATTGTGCAAAGTCAGGAGGTAAGCTGAAGGCTGCAGTGGAGGTCTGGCTAAGCTAGTTGTGTTTCAGAGTACAATGTATGTACGAAGTCAAAATTAACCAAATGGTAGTAATATTCTTGACAGTCTTGGCAGTGATTCCTGGATTTATAATTGAAGAGTTTATTTGCAAAAACAGATAAATGACATTCCTTGAAAAAAATAAGACGAAGAACTGACCTTTGTATATAATGTTCCATATAACATGCTTTATGAATCCAAATCCAAATCCAAAAAATTGCAAAAACCACGTTGCCTGTGCATTAGCCTACCAGTAATTTTTTAATTGGTATTACCTGGAAAAATCTGTCTATAGAAATTAATACAATACTTTGCATATGAACTCTTCTGCTAATGTATCAACAGATCATCTGATCACCTTTGTCTAACTACAGCATTTCAAAAGCATGTGGTTAGAAAGAGCCTCTGTTTTTATTCTCAACCTGAGACACTTAAACAGAAGTTGCAACACAAACAATACAAGTTCCTGTGAAATTCATTGTTCCTAAAAATGGACCCTATTCACAAAGCTGGACGGTGTCATTCACTGTCTTACATGGAAATTACACGCATCAAATAGAAAATACAGGAATGGAAAGATTTAAAAAATGTGCCAGAATATTGTCTATCAGACATTTAAACATTAACAAGTACTCAACCAGCCTGCAAATTAATAGGCGGAGGTGGTGAGTTGTCAGTTGAAAATATTATTTTCTGTGATGACGTGGGTGGCTGGCTGCTCGTTTGCTATCTGGATACCAAAAAATATTCTGCATATGCAAACAGGATAGTAGTGTGAATGCAGTTGAGTCAAGGGATGGTAGTGGAAAAACACTGATGTCTAATCAGGATGTTGTCAAGCATACAGACATGCTCTAGTTATGTGCTACAAAATTTATGTCTCATCAGTTCAACAGTGTTTGATTTATGAATGTTATGAAATACTATAATTGACCAATGGCGGGATTAATATGTATGTAACAGGTGCAACCTCAAACTGGCAAAACCAGCCTAGTTTATAATGCCATGACTGTTTAACTACAGCCTTAAAGAACAGAGCTGCTCTATCAGATGAGTCTGCTCTCATGCAAATGGTTTCCCACACCAGCCACGTGTTGTCAGTTCTCAGCAAGGTGTCCCATCTCAGCTTAATTTACATACAACCTAACACTTCCAGGACAAGAGGACAAGTGCAAGAGGAAAAACAAAAAGGCAAAATACAAGGATAGAAGCTCTAACTTTACTTACTGGTTACAATACGCATGACAGCTTTGCTGTAACTTTGACTGGATTCTTGTTTTTCACTCTTAATTTTACTGCGCTCATTGTTCTAAGTGTTTATTTGTTTGGATCTGCACTGTAAAGCAAAGTGCTCCTCAGGGTTAACACAGATTCTACCACTTCTACTAATATGAAGTTGACATTCTACCCAACGTCTTTAAAATCCAATACGTTTTTTTCCATAGGTTTGGATTATGAGGCTGATGAGCTTTTTGACAAATTTTACAAAAATATATGTCATGAGTAAAGCTGCTTTGGCAAAATGTTGAAGGGACACAATTTGTAGTATGTTTATATACGGTAAATGTACTTTAAACCCCTTTGCTCCCCATCCCATCCGAGGAAGAAGAAGAAGAAGAAGAAGAAGAAGAAGAAGAAGAAGAAGAAGAAGAAGAAGAAGAAGAAGAAGAAGGAAAGGAGGAAGAGGTGGGAGAGGGAGGACGAGGGGGAGGATGAAGAGTAGAGGAAGTCCACTCACAGTAGACGTTGAGCTCCATGGCTCCGCTGTGTTGCTCCTGGCTGACTGGGTTGCTGGCCACGCAGCTATACTTGCCCATGTCTTCTTTCCTGACTGGACTGATTACCAGTGTGCTGTTGTCTTGGGAAAAGTGGTATCTGTCAGTGGGCCCCAGTGGCACATTGTTCCTCAGCCACTGGAACCCAACTCTTGTGCCTCTCTCAGCAGAACAAGTCCAGGTGACGTTCTCCTTGTCCTCAACAACTGTGTACAACGGGCTCTTTTCGATGACCGGAGTGGACACTGGGACTGCGGAAATAGCAATAAATTTAGAATTGTACTCTTTACAGCTTCAGTCATCACGTATGACAGGTACATGGGGTCCTGTCACTAAACCTCAGATCTGATAGAGGTCAATTGGCAGAACTTTTAGCACAGGATCACCATAATGAAATCACCCATATTTTGCACATGCAGGAGATGCTTATCCACTCACCGTCCACTGTAACGTGCACGGTCCTCTCCTCCTTAACATAATGAACTGTCTTGTTGTGGAACTCTATGTTGAGCTTCAGGTGGTAATCCCCCTCGCTGTTTTGGTCCAATTTCTGGATTAGCAAAGACAGATTGTGCTTCTTGAAGAGGAGACGGTTGCGGTACGTCATCTCCATGATGATGGCGTCGTTGGTAAAGGTCACCAGCGTGGTTCTGGTGCCGCTCAGCTGCGTGTGAGACCAAGTTCCCTGGATCTCCGCCTCCTCCAGCTGGAAGTGAGTCTCCACCTGGAGGAGGAGGGACTTCCCTTTGATGCCATGGTGCACCAGTGAAGGGATGTGGATGAACTCACAGCTGACTTCTGATGAGGTGAGAGGTGAAGGGAGGAGGCCGGAGAGAGAGAGATGAAGAGAGTGACGATGAGAGAGAGAGAGAGAGAGAGAGAGAGAGAGAGAGAGAGAGAGAGAGAGAAAGAGAGAGTTAATGTATAATGTCATTGGGGGAGCTGCTGGATCTCCCAGGTAACACAGGACAACTGGTACACATTCCTCCTGATTAACAGCTTGTTTCACAAAGTAGGTATGTTCCTCTAGAACCAGATTTATTGAATCCTACTAAGTAAATAGTAAAGGTGCTGAGTGTTAAGAAAGTGTATCTGTTCAGGTTTGAAACGAGGTATTTGACGTCACCTATGGTCAGTATTTCACAATGAATCATCAGTTTAATGGAAATTCTTGTCTTGTCACTCTTGTCATACTCTTATCTGGGTGAAAAAGCCCCTGGGACACTAAAAATCTCTTGTACACAACTGAAATTACAGTATTTACAGTATTAGTTTCCCCTACCTTTCCAGGTAGGGGAAAGTAATTTCATGAGTATGTAATTGTTCAAAGACAATTCAAACACAATGCCACGTTTTACAGACAGTTTTTATGTAGTTGTGATCAAGGAGGAACTATCATATGAGAGGTGGAAGTCACTGACAGGCCAATACCAACACGGTTCCAATGTACCAACAAACTGATATATCACTGCTGTCCTGTGAAAACAATGTATCTCATGTATCGTCAGGTTTTCAGGAACTTAGAGAAACAGTCTTCCTTTTTGCTCAATCATTGTGCATTTTTCAGTTCATGTGACTCGTATTGAAAAAGTTTCACCTAACCAAAGGTTGTGGAACTTTCTCAATCCACAGAGGAGAAAGTAAATCCTTAAAATGAAGTTCAAGCATGAAAATCACCAAAAGTGGAGACAGGCTATGTGTTTTTCACCCAACAGAGACAATATCTTTCCAACCCTATTACACCTCTTGACCTATGTTTCAATTACAAATAGGTTTGTTTTTTTTCCAACCAGTTATCTGTGAACAAACCAAGCCAGCCGGTGCTTGAATATAAAGCTAGGTGCAATATATTGACAGTTATATAGTTCCTTCAGAAAGGCTGTGTGTTTGTTTTGCGACCAGTTGGAATGAAAAAGAAATGCCCTGAACTTGTCTGACAACAGTGACACACTGTAAGGTGCTCTGTCAATATTAACTCGCTCCAGTTTCAGGACCTGGACAGCTTGAAGAATAGGATATAGATTACCTGATTACAAGCAAAGACACACAAGACTGCATCTTTAAATCTAAACAGGCATGTTTTGTCTTAACAATATTGTAATAAAGCCGTTACGCGGCACTGACATGGCCTGATTGAATGGGTCGTCATCGGCATTATGGTTGAAATCCAAGCACGGACGGCCAACAGAAACCAAGTCTGAGCTGGTACTAAATGAGAGGCGCTGTCAACGTTCATTAGTATAGCTTTAGTCATTTCAACTGAGGTTTAAAAATGTAGAGGTTCACTTATATTCATCATTTCATTATTTTTTCCTCAGTGTTGCAATTACTGTGTACTGTGTTACGTGTTATACCCTCTATTTCCTCTTTTTATTATTATTATAGCCGAGTCTTTGCCATAGCTGGTTCAATTCAATTTCCCTGCGAGCATAGTGAAATTTTTATTTGATTAATCTAATCTAATGCTATATGATGTGACATTTGGCGGGCATTTTTGACAGCTTTAGTGATATACTATTTTGAGACAATAGCGGTATCGATTTCCAGGCATTTCTGACAGCTTGAGGTCACAAAGGGTGCTGAGTAGGGGTGGAAGGGGAATCTGGTTGCCGGGTCAGGTTAAGCAGCAGCAGGTGAGTAGGCAACATTACCGTGGAACAAGCTCACTCACTTCTCACTTTTTACATCCAGTAACCAGTATTTTAAACTTCCCCTTTCTCATTTTCCCTTCTCTCATTTGCATCAGAACTCTGTCTGTGCGCCCTCTCTCTCTCTCTCTCTCTCTCTCTCTCTCTCTATCTCTCTCTCAGTTTCAGCATGAAAGAGATATCTCTGGTGGAAAATGTTAATGACAGACCACGCAGTTTTCATCTATCCTTTAGTCATTTCATAAATGTTGCGACAAAACATGCATTAACAAAGTTTAAAGCGTGTTTAAACATTGTTTTCCATGGATCACCTTACAATGCTTTTATGAAAACCATCACAATGTTTGGAAAAAAAATAGTGTTTCCAAGCATGTAAATCTATCTTATATCCTGTAGTGAAAACTTTATACAGTACAAAATAATAAAGACTGCATCTAGTATTTCCTCCTCAAGCCATTTTACAGCATTTTAATCTATTTTCACTTGAAATTCCTGTTGGTCCCACCACTCTTTTTACTTTATTTTCTTCTCCTTTTTTTGTGCCTTCTCTCTCTCCTCCTCTCCTTCTCTCTTCCCTCCATCCTGACCAGTCCTCATTTCCTCCTGGGGACATCCAGCTGGTGTCAGCCAGGTCCCTGGTGGCTACTGCCCATGTTGTTCATCACAATAGATGCACTGTGTGTCTGCTGTTATGTCCTAAATAATACATGCTGTGCCGACACCCTCTCTGACACGTTCCACCCCTGCAAGCCTGCAGGCCAGTTTCTGCGTGTGTGTGTGTGTGTGTGTGTGTGTGTGTGTGTGTGTGTGTGTGTGTGTGTTGTCCGAAGTGTGCCTGTGTTTACACCAGCTGAGATCTGGTGAATGGCCAGAATAAGGAGGAGTGTGCCGAGCCCGCTTTGCCACTGTTGTCCCCAAACAACTCGGGGATTGTTGTGGTGATAACGAACAGTGACTGGGCAGATTACAGCGGACAATAGGCTTTAAGGTGAGGGGATGTCATTAGTGGACGTGAATGCGCACACAAACACACACACACACAGGCACAGACACACACATAAACACACACATTCAAGTTAACAAAGTGCATGCACACATTCAAGCAGGATAACTTTGCGTATACACCCACAAGCACCTGCCTCTTATCACCCTCACACACCAGCAGGCTGTTTGGATGTTAAATAAAGTCAACCAGTGCATGTGCAAATGCTGGTGCACCACCATCCAATGTCCCAGCTCCACTCTGAGATAAGACAAACGCCGTCCCTTCGAGGAGGATTGACGATTCAAACATCAAAGTGGTAGCAAGTTCTTGTCTGTTAAGTTTGTCCGGTCATGTGAGGGATGTTGGTGCAGGTCTGTTGTTAGTGAGTCAGTGCGCTGTGTGTGTGTGTGTGTGTGTTCTGTACTTTCCACTGTCTCCTTCCCTAAGTTTTACAGCCAACAATATTAGATGTGCTAAATCTGTAAAGTCACGCTGCAATGACTATGACGATGACAAGATGTATACCAAAAATTAAATCCGCTGAGACCCTAAAATAACTCTAACCAGTCAAATTTAACACGGCGCCTGAGTGAAACGCTGTAAAAATAAACCTGAAAGTTGTGCAGAAGGTACAGAGATGTTGCCATTCATTCCAATGGAAACTTCATTTTTCTGTGATGGCTCCAGACTAACATAACAGGCTAACATTCTGACCAATAGACACCATTACTCAATGATATCGCTTGTCAATAAAATGAAAATGACAGTCTTTAAAGTCAGACTCCCTGGTAAATTTCCCTGTCATTTAACAAATTTGAACCAAAACTCTTTAGGAATGCCTAGACACGCATTTTTTTTTTCTTCCCATTTTCACAACAGTTTCATTGCCACTTATTTGACCTTAACCCTTGAAAGTATTGTGAGACAAAGGATTTCACAAGTTTGAAGAGAATATGTTGTTCCTGCGCACCACACACACACACACACACACACACACAAAACTTCCTCATTTAAACCCCATATCTCTGCTGCTACTGACCCAAGCACAGCAGCCATAGTGACTGCCACACCAACACAACACTGACAACCCAAGCACAGCATCCCGCCACAGCACCTTACCGCTCACTGCGTACCTGTTAGGACCAGTAGTGCGGTGCAGATGAACAGGTAGAGCGCTGCTGTTCTTCCCGAGGCCTCCATGACATCTTATCCTCTGGGGATCTGTGTGACTTATGACAGGCAGTCAGGGAGAGAAGGATGTAGGAGGAGAGGACAAGAGGATAGGGAGGAGGGGAGAAGTGGGACGGGTTGCGGTGACAACATTTGCCAGGGAAATAAGAGGAGCTGGCTTTAGCCTGCATGCAGCACCCTGCACCCAGGCCCCTCCCATGTGACACCAGGAGGAAGAGGTCCACCTGGCAGAGGGGACAGTGCAGTATGATCCACACACACACACACACACACGCGCTGCTACCCTCAGGCTTAAGATCACACCGAGGCAGACTGAAACTGAGACATATCAGTGTAAAAGGAAATCTGAGAGCAGAGGAGAAAACCGTTTCTATACGTTATCATACACCAGCTGTCTACCTCGGGCTGTGATACGAAGAGAAAAGGTGACACTTGGTTACGTCACACAGTTTGGTTAACTTGTAAATGTTCACTCACATTTTACATTGTGTTCAACCTTTGCAGCAGTCCCATAGTGATTTCAGTAACGAGGACAGAGACAGAGAGATACTGAGGAATGTTCTTCTGATACTGATACATGTGCCACTGACCTTTCAGCTGCCCTCAGGCTATAAAAAGGATGGGTATAGACACTCATATTGGTCCGAGAGACGTACATCAATGTCGTTTTCCCTTTGGTTTTCAACACTCGGGGGGACATTTTGAAACAAAACCATTTCGTGGTAGAAAAAAGGAAGAAAGATTCAAAGCACCCTTGAACCTTTACTGGCTTATGCAAACACCCTGAAGAAAACCTGTCTGTGTATTGTTTTCTCAGGTATTGTTCTGTGAAATAATGGCTTTTCAGTTGTTTTTTGCTATCAGGAGATTGTCTTGGATTGAGCTTACCCTAATGTCCAATAAGCAACCACCCATAGCATGCTGAAACCAAAGCAGCATCCATTCAAACCTATTTCTTCTCCAATTAAATGCTCGTCAGACTTGCTTTCAGAAAAATGCAGCCGGGTCAAGTCAAGTTCATTTATTTGAACAGGTTTGCCACAAAGTGCTTCAAAGAAAACAACAGACACAAAAAGGTCACGTTATACGCTCAATTTTTCCCCTCAGTGACTTGTGCAGGAGGGTTTTTTTCTGCACGGTCATCCCAGAAAGGATGTGGTGAACCTTGGGATTAAACTGCAGAGCAGATGAATTAGGCCATTGTGGGCTGTATAAATGAGTGCCTGGTTTGGTGATGGCACTATTGAGAAAAGAGATTAGTCTCTCTGTTGTCACTCCATCATGGGATGTCCATTCATTGGGAAAAGTAAAGATTGAACGATTATGGTTAAAACAGAGGTTTTTATGTTAAATCAATACAGGATTTGTTAGCTTGAACACAGCATGTGGCACAGTTGACAAGGAATTTTCTATTTGGGTTTCCAGGAAATATTTTGGGGGAGGTATTTTTGCCGCAGTTTTCACTGTGGAGAATTATAGCAGTCGGGAGGAAATGAACCGACCAACCAAAAACACAACATCTGTGCTAGTTCAACTTAACTAATCATTTCTAATCTAATCATTTATAGAAATTTAAACTATGCAACCACACCTCATGAATTCACCTCATTTTGCTTGTATTTGATGACTCTCTGTTATGTGGGTGAGGAAGCCTGTTTTCTTAAAGTAACCTGCAAGAGTCAGCCTCTAGATGGTGACAGTGCATCATCCAGTGTGTCAAGTCTACCAACCGATTTACACAGAGAAGTGCATTTTTGGCATGAATTGCATGGTTGAGTCTTTATTTATTAGTAAAGGTCAAGTATTTATGTTTGAATGTCAATCACTCTGGCTGTAATATAGCCATGAATGGCAGTTTTGCTCTGTGCTTTATTGTTCTTTACTTTATTTTACATTTGCCATCACGAAAACTGCTTCAGTGTTCTATCCTGCCTCTAATTTAATTATATATGTACATTTCTATCACAGACTATCAATCTGTGGGAAATATCTGCCGTATCAGCATGTTGATAAAGAAATATTTCTGACAGTGATTCTTGGCATCCTTCCTTAGTGGCTGTTTGAAATGTGTGCAATTTCGGAATTTAAAATTATTTTGTCATTTTATTGGTCTTTTTTTACAGCATCAGTTATGGTAAATGTCTATCATGTTAAATGTAAATGTAAATCTGGACTCAACAGGGAGGAACACATTGTGATAAGACAGAAGAATATTGAGAAATGCAAAGGATCTTGGCTCATCGCTTTCTTATGATGCCTTTGCGTCCACCCTGAGTTTTCGAGTTGAAAAGCTGCACAGTGAGTGATGAGTTTGAAGAGTGTCTTTTCTTGGCTGCGAGCTACAGGCTGAATAAGGTCAAGATGATGACACAACCGCCAAGATCAAATAGTCAAATTTCCTGTTGTTCAGTGATGACAGGTCCAGTCAGAAACAGAATCCTTTTTTCCCCTTTTAAAGCAACAGTAAAACAGTTTTTTTTATTACAAAGCTGCAAGATGGAAAAGAGAAATGTGTGTGAAGTGTGAAGTGAACCAATACTGTACTGTCCTGGGGTCTTGTCAGCTCAATGACTGGTTTGTGTCTGCAAAAACTGGCTAAAGCTTGCAATCTAGCTTTTGCAATGCTCTTCCTTTCATATCATTATGAATTAACCAATCAAGGAAAACTATCCGGCAGATTTTATCGAGTTGATTCTTGTAGATAATACGCACAACCATAAACTTTGATGCATGCAAACTCCTCAGGCTGTATAATATGGTCATGCATCAGACACCATTGTCTGTTATGGTACAATTTGGGACGGTTTGGTACAGTTTGGTTTAGGCCTTCCACCTAACCAGGAAACCATCCTGCAACTGACTGAAGTACACACACACAACCTCAAATGGGGGCCCTCTTGCTGCGCTGAAACATGTCACATTTTCCACTTTCAGCCTTCCAGCCTGTCTCTGTGACTGTTGCCACACTTCACCACATAACTCTACTCGTCTAGACTACCCTCCTCCTCCTCCTCCTCCTCCTCCTTCTCCTGCTCCTCTCCGTTTCTTCCTCCTCATCCTCATCGAATTATCTTGTCTCATGATCGTTCTCGTGGTACAGCGCTAAATTATTTTCTTAAAGCCAGGACTGATAAACTGCACCAACCAATACGGAGCTGCTACCCTTTGTCCTCCTCATCTTCACTCCTCAGTCTGGTCTCTCCACCTTCCCTTAGCCCAGCTCCTTTCTGATTGTTTCTCCTCTCTATCTTTCTCCTCCTCTTGCCTCTCCTTTTGACCCTCCTTCTCCTCCTCCTCTTTTACTGCTCCTCTCTTCTCCTTCTCCTTCAGCAGCCTTGGCCTCCAGCTGCAGACACTCAGAGCAGACACAGCACACCAGCCCACATCAAGGCCACACTATTGGCACACGTGTGTGAGGGTGCATGTGTGTGTGTGTTAGTGTGTGTGTGTGTGTGTGCGTACATGCGTGTGTCTGGAGCAGTCGTTACAGTGGGGCCACATAGGGTCTCAGTGGCCTACTGTGATATAGGCGCCCATATTCATCACTTATTCCACTGAAATGTGGCATACAGAGATAACTGTGGCTGTGTCACTGTGCAGACTGGCTGCTGTGTTTCATCATAAAGGATGTTGAAGAGCTGGACAAATATCCCTATGACAGCACCGACACACACTCATGCATACACACCTATATGTGGCCCATGCAGACACATTCACATTAAAAAAAAAAAAAAAAAAAAAAGTTTACTCACAAGACTAGTTAAGATGTGCACGCGCACTCTATATAGATTCTTAGTGTTAAATATAGTCAAACACGAACACAATTATTTACTTTTAGGATGTTTAAAGCTATATGTGACCAAAAAGGGAAGGAGAGGAGGGTTCACCCATATGCCTATAAGGCCGTTCATGAGAGGATGTCACGTTTTGGATGACACTCTTGAAATGCTTTGAGGCTTCACATGTAGTTTGAGAAATGCCGGCCCTATAGAAAGAGAAAGAGAGAGAGAGGGAGAGAGAGAGACAGACAGACAGACAGACAGACAGAGAGAGGGGAAGTAGGACAGAGAAGGAGCACTTGGCTGTTTCTTGAAGAAGAAGGGGCGGGGATGTCTGCATGGCCTTCAAGTGATTTGATTGGATGACAAACTTTCATTCACACACTAGTGATTTATAACAGTGGGAAACGGTAGAATGTTGGACACAGGACTGCGCACTGTGTGTGTGTGTGTGTGTGTGCATGTGCATGTGCATGCACATGCGTGTGCGTGTGTGTGCCTGCATGTGTGTGGGTGTATGGGTGTGCATGTTTTGCACTTATGCTCACATGTGAATGACACTTTTTACTGCTGCACCATTGAACCCTGCTGTATCTCTCTGGATCTGACTGTTCTTGCCTGAGTACCTAAAGTGGCACCTTGACTTCATGAGCTGAATGCCTAACCCAGAGTGCGTGGGTCGAGTCAATGTTTGCAACTTCTTCACAGAATGCCTCAGCATTCTCCACCCTGAATTGGCAATGTCACTCAAAACACACACACACACACACACACATACACACACACACACACACACACACACACACAGAGGGAGAGAGAGTGAGAGAGAGAGAGAGAGAGAGAGAGAGAGAGAGAACATGTATCAGGGTGTTCCTGCATGTGTTTTATGAGCACGTTCCTCTGCATTATGCATGCCTGACATCTGTCTATATGTGTGTGTCCACACACAAACACATATG
>OMLB01063782.1:2325-13079 GCA_900302555.1 Myripristis jacobus | reverse complement strand
TTATTTCGGAAATGTGGTGGAGTAAAAGTAAAAGTTGTCAGAAATATAAATAACAAAGTAAAGTACAGATATGTCAAAATTCTACTTAAGTACAGTAACGAAGTATTTGTACTTTGTTACATTACAACACTGCCTCCAGGCTGTGTAAGGGCTATTTGACCAAGAAGGAGAGTGATGGAGTGCTGCGGCAGATGACCTGGCCTCCACAGTCACCGGACCTGAACCCAATCCAGATGGTTTGGGATGAGATGGACCGCAGAGTGAAGGCAAAGGGGCCAACAAGTGCTCAGCATCTCTGGGAACTCCTTCAAGACTGTTGGAAAACCATTTCAGGTGACTACCTCTTGAAGCTCATGGAGAGAATGCCAAGAGCGTGCAAAGCAGTAATCAAAGCAAAGGGTGGCTATTTTGAAAAATCTAAAACATGTTTTGAGATATTTCACACTTTTTTTTTACTACATAATTCCATATGTGTTCATTCATAGTTTTGATGCCTTCAGTGAGAATCTACAATGTAAACAGTCATGAAAATAAAGAAAAAACATTAAATGAGAAGGTGTGTCCAAACTTTTGACTGGTAATGTATATCTATATCTGTGTCGATATCGATATCGATATAGATAGATAGATAGGAAGTTTTTATTTTCTTCAAAGGAGATGTGTTTGTGTCAGTGGCAACATTATATTTTGGGAAATATGGAAAACAAATAGCATATTAAGAAAAATGTCTGAAACAGATCACTGGTTTCAGTTCATGTCTACCATGGGAGAAAATTATTTTAATGTTTTTTCATGGCACTCCGTGAAAAAAGCAGCTCAGGCAAAAGTCTGCAGTTTGGAAGAGTAATTTCATTTGAACAACGTCATTTCCGGAGAGGGGGCGGCTCTTCGCCTGTCAGCTAACCGAAGAATAACAACAACAAACACCATCTGATGAGAGGATGTTCCGGGATGGTGAGTGCAGCTGTCTCCTACTGGTTCCACAGAAAAAAAACATATCAACTTTGCATCGCGCATTTGTATTTTCTCATGACAGCAGCTTGTGTGAGTGTGAAGCCTCCACTCGGCCGTGAGTCGCTGTGTCTCCGGGAGTGTGTTTTACACCGAGCCGAAGGTAGCGTCACTTTGCAGGACAACCTGTCGGCTCAAAAACAAACTCGGTGAGCCGCAGTCGCAGACAAGTTTCTCAAAGAACCCCCGCAGTGTCACAAGTGTGTGTGCTGGCGACATGAACCAGTTAACCACCGCTGTCAGAAAGCGGACGCATAGCTTGTTATTTCGTCCTGAGTGGTAGAGGCCTTTCCCCCGAGCAAACCCCGATCCGTACGGTGCTCTCTGGAGCAAAGTGGAAACGAAGCCGGACTCCATTGCAAATCTGGTAAACCACGTGTTCGGCAAGCGCACATACGTGACTGAAATATTTTTTTGAACCCTATCCAACCGCTATGAGCCACTCTTCAATTCGGCATGCATCCTGTACACCAGGCAGTTTTTACTTGAACAAAAAGTGAACTTTTCTAGTTGGTTCGCCTGTTATTGCCGCAGCGTTCTTCCACCAAAATGCACCGAGAGGGCGGTAGCGAGCACCGTGAACCTGTTTGAAAAGCTCACGTTTGGTTGAGATGGTTTCTTGTTGTTTGGCTCTCAGTGAAAATGGCCCACATGTTTCTCGACGTACCTGTTCCTACCTGTTGTATTGTATGCTGATATTGTAGACAGTTGCAATGCTAACGCTGTGGCTGTATTGTTTTCTGACAGCTGTGAAGTAGAGAAGCCTTTTAAACAAACATGTTGTCATTGTCTAGCAACCACCCCCACCTCTCTCTCTCTCTCTTTCTCTCACACACACACACACACACACACACACACACACACACACACACACACACACACACACACAGCAGTGTCAGTCGTTTGCCAGTAGCCAGCTGTCTCTACCTTCCTGCTGACACCTGTGCAGCTGAAGCCTTTTGTTGCAGAGCTGAGGGCGTCCTCCTGCTCCTGTAAAGTTTTTCTTCCATGCATGTACTTTTTGAGCTGTTTTCTCAGATGTTTCGCAACTGGAGTTCACCCCCGGGTGCCGTGACTCGCCTAGCAGCATTTTTTATAGCGACTCTCTTTGCCTCAGGTGCTCATCGGCTTTTTCTCTCTCAACAGGGGAAGAGAGGCATCTGATCTGATGTGTCGCTGAAAAGGGCTTTCCTTTGGTCTGTGCCACATCAGAGGTAAGAGTCGGGGGATCTGTGAAACGGGAGACTATCTTTGACAGAGTCGGGACAGGGCACTCAAACACACCACCTCAGACGGGCTGAGTGGTTAAGATGATGGGACCCCCCTCTCCCCCTCCCTCCCCGTGTGAAACAGATAGGGCTGATCAGCCTTGAAGAGGCTCCATGTGAGTCCTGAGCACCTGGCTGCTGTGTGCAGGGAGAGCGCTCTCAAATGTTTAATATGAGTAAACAAATGAACAACAAAGTCTATATTTATATAGAGGGAGAAGAAACTCTTTATTGTCATCTCAGCCACACACACAGTGCTTGTTATGCGACAGCATAAGCACTGATAATGCTGGTACTGCCACTGAGAATAATCATAATTGCATAACACCTTTCTTAACCTTTGTACAGGAAAAGGAAGACGACAATCTGGCTGATCTAAAGGTTGCAAGTTTGTGTCCCAGGGGAAGCAGCGCTAATTTAGAAAGCAATTTAGAAAGTCTCTGCGACACTTAAATGCAGCAGAAGCTCAATAATGTCATTAGTAACAGCAGTGTTTACCTGCTGCTGTGAAAAAGTTGATTGAATGCAGCATTGACTCACAGTGACTGAAGCAGACAGGAGCGTCTGTATCTGCAGTTTGGAGCTTTATCCGGAGTAAAGGTCATGAATCGTAAAGAAATGGGTCACATTCAAATTAAATTTGTTTAAAAAAAAAAAAAAGTGTAGGAGTGAAATGACATATTACTTCATCAGTATCTGTATGCAAGTTCCATGTCGCTCTGCTTTTAATTAATACACAGGTGTTTATAATCACAGGCTGAGCCACAGCTGACAAGAAGACAAAGCAGAAAGACAAAATGTTCAATGGGGAAAAATCTGATTCATATTGAATGATCCTGAGTGCCTCAGACACAAACCATAAAGCTGTGTTATCAATATTCAGTGATAATATACAAGAAATATATACAGACCTCATTCAGTATTATATAAAAGTGCATATAAAACAAAACTGATTGCATTGTATTCTTCTTGCATTCTTTGTTCATGCCAGTAGGGGGCGTCATTCCTACAGCATGAATCCTCTCCATCTGCACTGATGTTTCAGCAGCTGAATCACCATCCTAACAAAACCATTCATACCTCTGCATTGACTTTACATTTTTTGAGAAATAGCAAGACAGCCACTACATCACTACAGCTGACACAATTTAATTAATATTACTATCCAGAAGATTCATGAATTTCCTTAGAGGCTGTTATTTATTGAAAATCATTTTATTATAATTTTCCATAAAAGGGAAATCATACCAATGACATATCTACTGTAATAAATTATAATTCATAACGTAAAAATGAAATTATTGGCAGTAAATAGTCATATTTGACTCCTGACAAATTGCCCACTGCACTTATAAGGAAATAATGAAAGCTGTGGTTCTTTTTTGTATGCAAGTCCTTTAAAAGTCTTAAGATGTTTTCTTTTTTTTTGTTTTTTGTCCTTTAAGGCTTTGAAAGGTGTTAAATAATATTAATTGTTGTGATATTTGGAGTGTAGCTACATTATTAGTTTTCAACCCCCCACTTGCAAGTAAAAATTGTTGCACAAAATGGTTTTGAAGCACTTTGGCCTTTTCTCGCCCTCATCTTTTCTCTCTCTCTCTCTCTCTCTCTCTCTCACACACACACACACACACACACACACAGACACACTCACTCACCCTGCAGTTCCTTCATGCCTCCTCTAGGTGGCACAAGCAGCAGCTGGAGCTACCAGTCACATTCAGTGCTGAATATCAAGGGCTCTCAAAAGTTTTCATGTCAGAAAAGTCCAGAAAGATAAACACATTATGACTGCAGATCATGACAGAAAAAAAAACTATCAAAAAAAAAAGCAGTAGAATGCAAAAGTAGAAAATACAGAATAGGTCTCTTAAATGTAGTACATAAAAGTAAGTAAGCACAAATAGTGTGTAGATGTAAGCAGTGTATAAACTATTAAATATAGAAGTTGAAGAATTTATCTCAACACTTTTTAGGATTTCATGAATGTTTTTTTCTCTCACATCTCAAAAGAATTGGTCACGCACGTCAAAGCTGCAAAGTTAAGCGGAGCCAGTTGAGTCGGTTTGTCTTTTGTCTCCGTGCGTGTGCAGGGCTGCAGCCATGGATCCATCCTCAGATGAAGAGGAGGTGCGCACCTTCGTCCAGGTGATCAGTGAGAAGTACAACCCGGACAATTTCCGCTACTGCCGCGGCCAAGGCATGGGAGTGGTGGTGCTGCCCAGCCCCCCGGCATCACCCATTAAAGGTCATTTATTGATTTAATGATTAGTTAACATTATTCATATTGTTATTTGGGTTTAAGAGATTGACAGTGACAGTGTTTCTTAATATTTTCTGGTGACAAAAACCCTCTTCCTGGTGGCCTCAGCCATGGTAGCTGCTCACGGTGAAGCCCAGTTTAGGCTCGGGCTGATCTGATATTAGATATTGTGATATCTGTGGCCATATGTGACATTTTCTTCAATGTTGAGGCTTAATTTAACATTGGTTTCTGTTTCAGACTTTGCTTTATTTCTCTTCAGTTTGACATGATAATATTGATCAGTGTACCATTTGTGCATATCAAACATTTAATTTAGCATAATTTCTAAGAACAAAGCACAAATTGTTAAAATATCATAATATTGTTGAAGACAACAAGGCAGGATTATGATATTGGATTTTAGATATTGCTGAAGCTTAGCTCAGCTCCCCTAGTTATTTATTTAAAACAGCGAACCTTAATCCTTTCATGAACTGGGTACAGGCTGAAACACTGAATGAAGATTCGTGTACATCAAAATCTCAGACATTAGAACTTTATCCTAAGGCGCCATGTTCTCCTGGGAGATTAAAATGAAAACATTTGTCCTGAGAGCGCAGCCGAGGGTAGGAATAACAAGAGACGCCCTGTTTGCAGACCGCCTGTTCCTGCCCAGTGTGCTTGTGCTCAACGACTGTGGCATCAGCAAAGCGGGTGACAGGTCGGAGGTGGCGGCTTTCTGTGCCCATGTGGTGGAACTGGACCTGTCCTACAACCAGCTCAGAGACTGGGCAGAGGTGGGTGTGTGAAGAAACTCCGCTCGGGAGATAACGCAGCTCCTGTTGCAGAGTGGAAATTCGGTTTGCAGGTGTTTGTCTGAGGCTGAGCAGTGCTGGAGACAGAAGTAATGTCAGCGCTTTGATTGCATTGGGTTAAACCTCAGTGGCCGGAGCCAAAGAACCACTGCAACATGGACACAATCAAACATCACAGAGTCACTGATTGATTATCTCTGTCAATTTGGCGCAGTCATTCCAACCAACAGTCATTCGTAATGTGACCAAGCAGGGAGAGGCAAATAAGAGAACAGAAAATTGCATCCTTTTACTGCATGCACCTTTAAAACCAGAGAAAGACATCACTTATCGGGCTATTACAGCATCCAAATCCCAAACAATATTTATTCTCATATCATGATCAGTATAATATCATATCATACCAATATGTTGCCCAGCCCTAACTCAAAATATAAAATGGCAATGGTTTTATTTTTTTTCGTTCATGCGCTACTGCAGCATGCATGAAAGTAAGGCTAGGTTTCATATTAGCAGCTACCTCCTACCTTTAACCTTTGTCTTCCTCACAGGGATTCAGTCTAATGTCTCTCACCCAGAAAAAAAAAAAATGTGCTTATATGTTTTTGGGTTGCCAGATCTGCACCATTGTTTCCAACACCCCCCACCTGGACTTCCTTAATCTGAGCATGAACCCTCTGAGTGGGGTGCAGCTGGAGCCCAGCCTGGCTGAGGTTTTCTCCCGGGTGCGACGGCTCGTCCTCATTAACACACAAGTCAGCTGGGACACCGTGCACACGCTTACAAAGCACACGCCAGAGTAAGTGACGAGAAGTACACTCTTGTGGGAACACACACACATACAGCTCATCAATGATTTACATGCCTCAAGGTCATGGTCAGGTATATTTAGAGGCCCTTAAAGGACCTCACCAGTGATTCTGCATGTTTAGCATAATGTATATTTACAAAATGGATGCACTTTACTGTTTTTGCCAATCTTTTCTCCAAGCAAGCAGTTGTATTTTAGAGCTCCGATACATTTTTATCGTCACTTCTATCCATTCTTTGGTTTCCATTCATTGCACCATAAAAAATTGTAAACTGATACGATATGAAACTTCAGACTTTCTTCACACCAGTATTTCATCACAGTAATAAAGTCCTCCACATTAGTTTTCCTAAAAGCAGCAGCACTGTTGTGTTTTGATGACTTGAGTTTAGGTGGAGTGAAATGGTTCCTCCACCAGAAAACAGCCCCCAGGTAAACTTTTTTTTTTCTTTACACACAGAACCGGTTCAGTTCTGTGGTTGAATGGTGAGGACTTTGTCAGGCTTTGAGTCGTGACGTCACTACACATAGGCTATAGTTCTTACAGTAGATGTTTGCTCCCATTGGGCCATCCCCCCCTGTTAAAAAATCAGTCACCTGCCGTGTCCTGGCTGTGTGTGTCCTCTTTCCAAAATCAATGTCGAGTTGAATCGAGATCAGCTGGACTTACTGTAGATTCTTGAAGATGTTTTAGTTCTCATTCAAGAAGCTTCCTCAGTTGTGGAAGCTGGACTGAGCCTGCAGAGGGCACAGACCCAGCTGTCGAATGAGAGAGTGAGACGGGTCGATTTCACCTTCAGAGCTTTGAGAAAGAAGTCTGACTGTCGATTCCAAAATTTAAAAGCGCATCTGCCGAGGACGGTCTCGGAGAAGATCATGGAGTACTTTGAGAAGCCCGACTCGCTCAACACATGTTCAGTCAAAAGTGAGGAACGTCACTCGCAGAAGGTCCAGACCCTGCAGTCATGGGAACTGAAGAAGCTTCATGGATGAGAAGTGAAACGTCTTCTAGAGTCTACACCAAGTCCAGCTGATCTCGTTTCAAGTGTACGTGGATAACCGTGACCTGGATGACCGAGAACCTACAAAGAAAATTAAAAGAAATATATGTTTATTGGAAATGCATATCTATTGCCATGGGATTTGGTGAGCACATTCATGCTCCGTAGAGGATGAACCCTGCCAACTTTGATGACATCATGCACTTTCCTTTAGTGCCACCCTCAGGCCAAAATGTGCAAACCTGGTTCTTCCACTACTCACATTCCCCTGACATGCACCATGCTTTTTTGATGAGATTGGCCGTATTTGTCAAAGCATTTCTTTGTCATGTCCATCAAATACCTATATTGGACAAACCTTACTAATTTAGCCCACCTCTCCGTACAGGCTGGAGGAACTCTTCCTGTGTCTGAACAGTTATACCTCAGTGTTAGAGTCCCAGACTTCCTGTCCGTCCCTTCGCCTGCTGCAGATCACAGACAACCAGCTGCAGGAGTGGGCAGAAGTCAGGAAGCTGGGACTGATGTATCCCAGTCTGGACACGCTCGTGCTGGCCAACAACAACCTGAGGTCCGTGGATGACGGTCGGGAATCACTACAGTGCCTCTTTCCCAGCCTGCGCAGCATCAACCTGCACAACTCAGGTCTGACAGGAATCATGACACGTAATGCGTGCACGTCCGTTTTCCTCAGGGTTGACTGTTCAGATCATGGTCCAAACAGTGTCTTCAACCGTTCGGGCTCCTGACCTCCTGAAAAATGAATGAAGTGATGCTCATTCACAACTCACTGATCTATTGTGAAAACTGGGTTACTGATGATATAATAAAAAGTGACGCCACCGTGATGCCATATTGGTATGCTCAGCTGTGTAACACTTTAAAACAGACGTCATAATC
Organism: Myripristis jacobus; assembly: GCA_900302555.1. NCBI lineage: Eukaryota > Metazoa > Chordata > Actinopteri > Holocentriformes > Holocentridae > Myripristis > Myripristis jacobus. The sequence goes on along the minus strand of OMLB01063782.1, from coordinate 5,028 downwards.
ACTAAAAATGTAGTCTGTCACTTGATCAGGGTAGACCTAATGTTCAAACTGGAAATTCATGTTGTATGCCAGTTTGGCTGGGTCCATCTTGTATTGCTGTGGTGGAGCCACGCTGCCTTTCCATTGAAGCAGATTGTCTTTTAATTTCTCAAAAGTTTCCATGTGCTTAGCTTTCGTGTAGTTTTGATGAAGACGGCTGCTAATAAAAGCAGGAAGCGGACAATAACTACAAAGCAACGGCAGCAAGAGGTGTTTTTTTTTATTCTTATATATACAGTATATATATATAAATGCACTGACAGAATTTTATAGTGAGTACAAACTCCTCCCAGCTGGTGCATCACCACCTGACTGGGAGCCTTTAAACAAGCGCGCATGCAGACGTGAAGTTAGATGTCTCTCAGCAGCAAAGCCGTGTACATCTCACAGCCTCGTTACTGTCCTCTTGCGCGTGAATTTAGTGTTTATGAAAGATCCGGTGCACATGAAAACTGACGACTTACACAGCTGGATGTGTTCTTCAGGGCTGAGCACCTGGGAGGATATCGGGAGGCTGAATTTCTTCCCGAAGCTGGAGGAGGTAAAGGCGATGGGGATTCCTTTACTGCAGCCCTACACTAACCAGGAGAGACGCAGCCTAATTGTAGCCCAGTAAGTCCACACACACACACACACACACACACATTTACGTGAAACGGGTGCTGACACATAGTTTATTACAGTAATAATTACACATATACATGTTGGCACAGTCGTCACGTTAGCAAATGAACACGCAGGCTGCCGTCGGTGTCGGTGCTGAACGGGAGCGCGGTGTCGGACGGAGAGAGAGAGGATGCTGAGAGGTTCTTTATCAGACACTACCAGGACTGTCCAGAGGAGGAGCTTCCTGAGAGGTGGTCACACACATGCATGCACTTCACAACACACACACACACGGGAGTGAGGGATCTGCTTATGGGGGAATAATCTAGTATTTATCATGGGTTTTATTTAATATATATATGAAAGAGAGGGAGAGAGAGATGGGACCAATCTGATCCGGGTCAGTATTGATATTGATGTAATTCACTTGTTGCTCATCAGACTGACCTTACTTAGTTATAAATATGTAGTAACTCATTTTTAAGCCCATAGGCAAAATGTTGTATCACATTTTTAGTAAATAAATTAGTAAATGTACTTTTTAATGAACTTAATGTTCATATTTACTTAGTTAAGTCAGTTAATTAGTCCATCTCTCTATAAGTTTCATACACTTCTTACACTTAGTGGCTACTTTATTAGGTCCATCTGTATAATCTAATCCAATTTAATCCAGCTGTTGTGCCATAAAGTTTCCTCTCCTGCTGCCTGTAATGCTCAGCTTGTCTTGTTGTCACGGTAACAGAGGTGTTCGTTCACTTCTATGTTTGGCATTGAGCTCATAGTTAGTGCTGCTGCTGCACTGGACTGCAGTTTATTGACAGCTGTTTCCACTATTCTGTCCCCCCTCATGCATTATAAATAGGGAGGACAAAAAATGAGAAACACCTCTCAGTATAATGCAGTCCAGTAGCAGACCTCTGCAAACTACAACCTCAGTAATAAACACAGAATTGAAGTGACACATTCTGCACAATGTCAACACAAACTGAACATTATAAACTTTGTTAAAAGGGAGAGTTTATGGCAGAGCCGCTGAGCTCGGAGGGTTTTTCACTTGATGTCGGCTCTGGCCTGACACGATAATGCAGACGTTTATTTTAAACTCTGGCCAATAGATAACCGTGAGACAGACTTTTAAAAGAAAAAGAGCCTCTCCATTCTCTGTTGATGAGTTTGACTGTGCTGAAAACAGAGCCGCCCACTCCTGTCTCTGTTTGATCGAATCAGATCGCTGTTATTACCGAGAGAGACATAAAATACGCCTCCTCACCTACACGTGAAAACTTTCAATTTCATTACTAAGGTATCAATCTGCAACACAGACATTTCTTCATATGCATTATTTCTGATTAATAGGATGTGATTTGTTTTATTATATTTATTGTAAAATTGATATTAAAAAGTACATTTGCTGCTATGTGAAGACCCTAATCTAAATTATTTATAATGCAACATTTTGATTGGATTTCACACAGTTTTATGTGCTACTAACCACTGAATTCACCTAAATCAACATTTAAAAAAAAAAAAAAACTTCGAAAGCTGTAATATATTGTAGTATTAGAATATAGCATAACTCAGAGTGAATTATATGGCAGCACACATGCCCTCCCCGCTTAGAGGACTCACTCGGTGCCAAAGTGTCCTTGTGACAGTGGCAGCCGTAATCCGTAATCTGTGTCCTCGGCACATTTATGGGATGGAGTTTTGGACAGACCTCCTGAGGGAACGACACGAGTGAAATGATTGTCCACGCTCTTCGCCGGCTGCATTCCACTTAACCTCAGCAGAATGTGGGGGAGGGATTTGTAAAGGAAGGTGCGGTCCCTGACTGGGGGAAACTAACCTTTGGGAGACAATAACACCAGTCTCTCCCCACTCAATGAGTCCTTTGTGCCGGGAATTCTCTGATTGGAAAACCGATACACAGGGTAGCAGTTTTTTTTTTTTTTTTTTTTTTTTTTTTTTTTTACCCCTCATTGTCTGCGTTCCAATTTGTTTAGAGCTGAATCTTCCCTTTGTCTTAAAGCCCTTTGGCACGGATTTAATCAATTA
>OMLB01063779.1:27324-39901 GCA_900302555.1 Myripristis jacobus | reverse complement strand
AGATGGGAGTGGCGGCGCAGCAAGGGGGAGGTGTCGACACATCCAGCTTGGCGCAGTGACAGTTTCGTGCCAAAAGGCTGAGCGGAGCCGGCGTAGTGGAAGTTTGGCTGACAGGCGAGCAGTGCGCACACGTCACTAAAACCTCACAATTAGCACAAATGGTGCCAATCTCCTTTGATCTGACATCAGTTGTGACGGAACAGTCGATATGGAGATAAATTTATGTGCTGATTGAGATAGTAGCATTGAATAGTGGTTTTTGTGGGTATTTTATTTCATTATTATTGTGCCTGTCATTCCGGAAACCTGCCTGTGAGGCGCCTTCACGCAGCGCATTTTACAGGCGAGGACAGGGGCTCATTTGATTGGTTTAAAGTGAATCGGCTGTGTCAAACCCACTCCACGCCTTCTCTCCTCCCTTGCTCCGGTAGGAGGAACGGCGGAGTATTTGCGCCACGGTGCACGGCGTGCCAAACTTGCAAAAGTCCACTTTGACACACGAAGTTGGCGCAGCTGTGCTGCGCTGTGCCTCCACCTTGCCCGGTTTGCGAAACTTGAGCCCATTATGCTAGACATGCAAATTCACTGGTATGATCTTTTATGAAATGGTTGCTGCATATCCTAGCTATTCATACACATCCTAATGGAACAGGCCCATTGTTTCAACCTAAATCACAACAGTTTTACTTTCTTCCATAAAGAATATTCATGAGGAACTGCTTACTACTCTAAAACAGTGTCTATATACAGTAAATGGCCTCTCTTGTATTTCAAACCCTGGGGAAATTCTTAGAAAAAAGCCAAGCTGTGATATTAGGTCAGAATAAAGGTTACTGATTTCTAGCTTCCAAGGCTTTAAAGGGCTATTTAGGTAGTCAACAAACAAACACATAAACTTTGGTAACAATTTTAATTGTAATAGTTTTGTGGAGGTTTAAAGTGCTGGGGTTAAATTGACCCCAAACATAAAAGGATGTTTGTAAATTAGAACATAACAGGAAGGTTAAAAGTTCAATCAATGGAAAGGAATGCAGCACTCACTTGCACACACAATCCCCACTGTGATACAGATGATGATGATGATGAAGATAATGATGATGATGAAGATAATGAAGACCACAAAGGCAAGAACTCCAGATCTGGTATGTTCTGAAGGAGGAATGGAAAAAATAATTACAACACTCAGGCAGTGGATTAGCTAGTATTAACACATAAAACTATATATATATATATATATATAAAATAATAAGCTCGCATGCAAACCCTGACATACTGAATGACAAATTATTTTTACAGTTAGATCTTGAGGACATGCAAAGAGGATAGAACGGGGCTTGAATCTTAGTGCAAAGGCTGAGGTGTTTTTGTTTAGGATAATTACCCGATCTTGTTTCAGGAGTGTGAAAAAAGCCCTCACTCAATGTGATCCATGTGATGTGATTCTCATGTGTAAGTTTTTAATAAATAATCATAATAATTGACTCATTGCTGTACATGGTGGCTGACCAAGGCCTCACCTGTGATTGCAGCAGCAGCACTGACAGTCTGGTTTGATGTGGGGTTGTAGACATAGCACGTCATGGCCCCTGTGATGCTGACCACACTGTTGATGCTGTAGGTGCCATCTTCTTCACGGGTCACAGTAGTCTGCACTTCGCGTTGTCCCAGTGTACGTTCAGGGACGTGGGAGTTGTTCTGGGAGGTCCAACTGACTTGGGGTTCGGGGTAGACCCCCCTCGTACTGCAGTTTGCTGACATCGTTGTATGATTTATTTCAATTTTGGGTTTCTGTAAGGGAGCTGGACAAGGTTTAAGATCAGGGTTGGTGGCTTCCTTTCAATACTTTTTCATATGTGTATATGAATACCAATCATTAAAAAAATAAATCAGTCAATAAATAAGAAACATAAACTGGGTGAGAAAAAGAAAGTCAAGGGCCTTCTAAAAACATCATGCCAAATGAAAAAAGCAGAAGAAAAAAAAAACCCAAAACCTTATAAAGGGAACAAAGGGTACAAACAATCTAATAATTGCTGTTAATAAAGAAGGGATACTTTTGATAAAGACCCTCATACCTGCGACATACAGAGTGTGCTCGCAGATTGTGATCCCTGCTCGCAGTGTTGCAGCAATAATAACAACCTTCAGATTGATGTGATTGTCTCTTAGCATTAATGGCTCGATCACAAGAGAAAAGTTCCCTGAGGATAATTGATCTGGGAAGATTTTGGTCCTGTTTCGAAATGTCTCATCCTGATATCCAAACTCCTCTTGTCCTGCGTTGTACACATGAATAACGAGGTCATCCTGAGTCTGCCAGTATATTCGGCTTTCTTGAGGCTGGAATGGACTCTCTAACTTATGATGGCATTGCCAGAGAACAGAAGCTCCTCTTGTTCCATTGATGTTTGTGTTCACAGACAATACCGGCAGTGGAAGAGGCAAACAGAAAACTACGAAGAAAGAGAGCAAAGAGTTAGTCAAGACAAACTTTTTTGGGGTATAAGAACAGGAAATTCAGCTCAAAGCAGTAAAGTGAAGCAAGAGCTGACTTGACTCGATTATCCAGAAGATAGCAAAGGCAGAGCTACTACACTGCAACTAAAATGGTCGCATAGCAAAGCTTTTCTTGTTGGAAAGTGCAACTTCATATTTGACTTGGTTACTTTGTGCAAGGCTTTGCCTAAAAGGCTGTGCATCCACAAAATGACTGGCAAAACCTTTTTATTAAGTCGATTTTTAGCTTGAACAATGCATATTACATATTGCATATTTTTATTTTATTTTATTTATAACTGCCTGTTCAAAGGACTTGGGTGTGCAGCATTTGTGGTTTCCAGGAAATTGTTTTGTATTGTTTGCTGTCACTGTGACACACTCTGGCAAGGGTTATGCATCTACTCCACAAACACACGCCAACCATCTGTCTCTATTTCATGTAAAAATAACTTTACACAACTGCAGTGACTTGTCACTGCAGTCCGGTGTGTGACATTTAATTTGCTCTAACTGTAGCCATGCAAAATAAGTAATACAGACACATAACTCAGACGGAAACAAACTATGTGGTGACTTACCAAACAAGACAGCCTGCCAGATTCCCTTTGATGCCATTCCACTCTGCAAAAAACAGCTGATAAAGCTGATAAAAGCTGATCAAACACAAATGAAATGAGGAAGCAGGCAGAAAAGAAACACTGAAATGAATAAAAACGTACACTAATCTGTTTGTAGTGCAGTGTGGGCCAGAGAACCCTAGTTTTTGTTACATAAAGCCAGACAGTCCACTCAACGGATTCATTGGTATGTTGGCTCTCATGAGGCCCGAGTACATTACCATAAACATACGGCAGGCCACAAAAACAGCTACAGTCTCTCACACACATACCCATGGTGATGTGGCTTTCATGTTGTTATTCTGATGTGGGTTTGATTGGTTTAGATGACTGAGCCTACAAAACCATAACAAGTTGTATAACCGCTTACCTCAATTTCCCGGTTCAATGCAAGATGGCTCCAGTTTGAGGTAAAGACAAGAGAAAGAAGTGCTTACTCATGCTCTGAATGAATTGAGAGTGGCGTGCTTCCGGGTTGTCACGTGAAATTGACGCGTGATTTTGTCACATGTCACAATTTTGGGAATAGATGAATGTTATAAAATAGGAAATGAACCTCAGGGAAAGAAACAATTTAAAATTAAGGCAGACGCCTTGCACTCCAATCTCATGGGGATTATTTTTCACATCTCAAACAATATATTATTTCTCACTGTATGTTGACTTGGGTTTGCCGATACTTGCTCCCTCCCTGAAAGTAATCTGCACACATTTATTTTGCAGACTGATAGAATGATAAGAATGCTGATAACACAAACATGCAGTCTCACGAGACACTGTAATGTTTAAACTATGTTTAAAGTCTGCAGTATTTTTGTGCCATAAAGAATCAGTCTTTGCCAGAGCAGGGGACTTCTAAAGGCCAGATGTTTCCCTGAACAGGTTTGGTCCAAACAAACTTGTAAAATAGCATTCACTCAACTGCTCACTGAGACTTAAGTCATAGATTTATTGGCCATGCTGACTTATAACGGCTACTTTATAAAAGCAAGCAGAGTAGGCCAACTGACTGAAGGACTTAAAGAAGTGATTAAACTTCAAACAATACACTGTGGACCCTCACCACTAGTTGCTGAGAAGGGAGAGCATTTTCTCCAACTTCTATGTTACTACCTCTCCATATTACATGAAAATGAATAGCCACACAAAGACAGTGTACTTACAAAATTCTTTTGTGGGAAGGTATGTTCTCCCATCTTGTTCAACAATAGGAAGCGCAGAGGATATGTCCAACCTCTGGTCTTGATGTCCTACCTCTCTAAAATAACAATAACAATAAAAGAAAAAAACTCCTCTCCTTTCTACTCAGTGCATGTTATTGTCCCAGAGTCCTCTGCCCTTTTGCTTTTGTTGTGCTTTCTGTGTCTTGTAGGTCATACTGTCCTGCTCATCCTGGAGGAAGTGTGGGGTGGAGCCAGTTGCAGACGAGAGGGCTGGATGATGTGTGTTAAATATGTCACTTTTAGATTACTTGTCAGGATACTCTGTTGTTCTGCTGTTGTCATTTGTCCCAGTTTGTCCTTATCTCCCTGTCTCTGTCTCCTTGTCTCTCTCTCTCTCCCCTCTCCACCCAACTGGTAGAGGTAGATGACCACCCACCCTGAGTCTGGTTCTACCTGAGGGTTCTTCCTGTTAAAGGGGAGTTTTACCTCACCACTGTCGCCAAGAGCATGCTCAGGAGGGAATCTGTTGGGTTTCTCTTTTCTTCTGTAATTTGTAGAGCGTGGTCTTTACCTGCTCTACCCTTAAAGCGTCATAAGATAACTTATGTTGTGATGTGACGCTATATAAATAAAGATTGATTGATTGATTGATTGAAAAATGGCAAAAAAAAGGCAAGTCTGTCTTACCACAATGATGTAAAGTGAAGGGGTTAATCCTTGAAAAGTATAACACAGGAGAAACGAGGAAATACAGAGGCCTCACTGAGTGTGTGGCCTAAGTGCGAGATCACATGGTCATGTTGAAACAACACTCTTACTTGACATCTGATATTTGTATCCGGTAGCATCAAAGTAATAAAAGAACCTGACAAGATAACCCCCTTTGCTCTTAAGTAGTGTACATATGATACTGGTGTAGTACTTTAATCTTGTATATAAATACACTGCAAAAATCTGTTGCTTCCAGCAAAATTCAGTGTATCAAATAACAAACCTGTTGCAAAGTGTCAGGAAACCCAAAATAAAGACAGTATCTTATAAGCATTGATATGAAATATTAAGTGAGGCCAGTGGCCAGTGTTACTAGTGTTGCTAGAGTCACTGCAGTACTAGACCTGTTTTGCGTGTTTTCCTTTATCGATCAAGGACAAGCTGATTCATAAACCTACTGCACTGTCGTACTCGACTTGAAACAGAAAACATGCTCATCAATTTGAGAATCCACACTGCTGAATGCAACCTGCAGGTATTCCATATGGTGCACATGTAAATGTTGCAGCTTTATTGGTATTTGACACTACATGGTTTCTAGTTTGTACCACACACATTTTAGTTACTTTGTAGATGTCAGAATGTCAAAGCTTTTGTTCTGTTTAGTTATTCTCTGTTCTCTTTTTAGCTACCCAAGTTTATGCTGAGTGGTCCAAGCAAAAGAGAAGCCAATGTCTGCTGCTGCCCTAAATCCCTGATTGCAGACACTGGGAAACACCAACTGTGGCTGCCTCAGGGGGGACTTTTCTTTCTTCCGTTTGAATGTTTAGTTATTGCCTAGATGTTAAGTTTGCAAATATTACATAGTATGGTATGCTTCTTAATAATGCCTTTATTGTGTTCTTAAAACTGGCCGTGTGTTTAATGTATTTTGTTAAGTTTAATTCGTCTTTATCTACGTCCTTGTGTTTAATGGCCTGATCAGCTAATATTTAAGCCCCCTGTGTGTCTTGTAGTGCGGTCAGTTTCTCTTCAGTTCAGTTCAGGTTAGGCTGTCTGTTTCTTGAGTTAAGTTGAATACAGAAGCAGTCACCTTTGTTCCAGGGTTTAGCTGTGTTCAGGGTCCAGTCCCACTCATTTTACCTGGCCATGAGTCATGGCATGGCATACTTTCCTTGACTTGCTGCAACCTCTACAGGTCAAACATTTGACATTTCAAAATATTGCTCTCTACAACCTCTCTGAGAAAAAAAAAACAAAAAAACAGTCATCTGCTCCTCTGCCTCTTTCCCTTTTTGAGTTTAAAGCTCCTCGATGGAAGACTGTATTTTTTTTTTTTTTTTTTTTGCACAACAGCGCCCCTACAGTGTAATTCCCTTGTCCGCCAGTGTTTCAAACTCCAGATTATGTGCATTTGGTTATGAGCTGGAGGACTAGAAACCAATGAAGAAGATGCCAGAAGCCAACTGACATGTTGACAGACAAGGTGGAGTATTGCAGGATTTTACACAAATATGAGTGCATGTTTTTATTTATTGTTGTGTTGGAGATGAACACTAACATAGCAAAAACAAAAGCAAAAAAGACTGACGGAAAGGCTTGGTTTTGCTGAAATTCTGCTTGCGTTTTCAGCCCATATTGTTGGCTGAGTCTCTGAATGTGTAATAATGTTGTGTGTGTAATGGAATAAAATGTTTTTGGTGACATGATACAGGCCACATTCGACATAACTGGACGGTGAAATTTACTACGAACTAGCTGAGATAGGATTACAAGGTTGCAGAGTTTCAAGGCTCACTTGGCATGAGACTGACAAAGTGTGACGTCACTGGAGGTCCCCTGTTGCTGACGTCCCAGATGGAGCTCCTGTACACACACACACACACAGAGGCTCTACTGTCTGATATTGTCACTTTATGTACACATGTTTCCTCATGGTTCTATTTATTAATTTACTTATAAAACCAAACATTTTACAGCTCTTGAGTTCTTTCCCGTATTCAAAAATCACACCCAATTTGAGGGGACAACAGGGTCTATATTTATTGAATACTTTTGACCCAGATTGGTCATTCTTTATCAAAATATGTCCTGTATAAGAATGATTCGTACACAGTATGAACTTTACATGAGACATTCCTCCCCAAAATAAATCAAAGATATGTGAAACTAAACTGAGTGGAAAATGACAGGTAGAGACCCTCCCTGAGTCCTCTCAAATGACAAATAGCTCCATCAGATGGGCTTCCTTAAAAATAACGCAATGCCTGCAGATGGCACTGGTCAGTATTTGTCAACCTGATTCATGAACTGAAAATTGTATCAAATGGGGGACATGAAATGAAAACAAATCATGGAGTGAAATGCTGTTTTAATCGTTTACAGTCCTACTTTTGGATCATTTTTTATTGCCCTAACTGCTATTTCTGACTATTTGCTATAGTCCTCCTGGCTTAACATTAAAAAGTCTCAACAAACCAATACTCTAACATGACAGGGAACATCGCAGGGTATTATGATCCTGAGTGTTATTCATTTTCCAGATTTGACAGGTCTAAGTATAGTGGTTTTTGATCTGGACCTGGTCTAATGTGGTCTAGACGGTTCAGTGTCCTAGAGGAAATACAGAAAAGGGCCGAGTGATTTTCTTTCTGTGCAGCAGTCAAAGTTTGCATGAGTTTCACACACACAACCCACAACAGTAACGTTAGCATGCTTAGCTTAGCCAACCTGAACCAGAGACAGCATGCTGCTAACACCTGCAGGGGCCGCTAACAGACAGAGGACAGCTGGTCAGCTAAAGTCCTCTGTCAAAATGGACCGACTTGGTTTATCAACAAAAACCAGCGAGTCGACAGCTTTGCTAAAACAGCCAAACATAAAGCAACTGCAGCAGCACAAGAAACAGCATTCAGCTCATATTACCTACCAGTCCAACAATGACCTCTGACTTCATGAAGCTCTGGCCAGCGACTTAAAGTCAGCCCAACATTTACTCCAGTCTTGTCTCTTGCTCAGTCACTCTCTTTTTCTCTCTGTTGCGTCCTCCATCAATGTTTTCTTCAGCTTTCTTGTGCTCTGCCATCATTTCTGTACTGAGAGCAGGTAGCCAGCTAGCTGGACACAGTTGGTGACTTGGTGCCGTAAAGCGTTGGGTCCTGTCTCTGAGCCGCTCCACCAAACCTGTACTTTCCTCTGAAGCCAAAATTAAAAGAAAAGTTGTAACTCGATGAGCAGGACGCTGGCAGAAAGTGAATGTCTAGAGGGCTGGCTGGACATTTCTGTCAAAATGGCCCTTGATCTTAAGCCAGTTATGTGCGATCTGTGCAATCTGCCGCTGGGGGGGAAACAATGGAGCAAAACTTAACAGGTTGCAACTTGAAGTCTCCATATTCCCAAGTGGAAGCAATCTGCCACTCCTGTGTTGCAATACCGTAATTAATTATGTTTCCCAGACAAACTGCCACAAGGACAGCATTTTTTTTCTGCTCCTCAAGCAGCAGCAAAGCTACTCTCCACACAACATGTTACTGCCAGCTCCTGATTTGCCACATGCTGGAACTCACTGGTCCTGTCTGTTCTCAAAATCTGGGTCAGCATGTAAATTTGGTTGCAGATTTGTTTGTCATCCGGCTCGGCAAAAGCAGCAGTTTTAGCAAGAAATTTTACAGTCATTTAGAAAGCAGGCCACTGATGGGCGTGTTCACAAGTTCAAGAATGAGACCCAGAGAACTGTCTGTTTTTTTTTTAATATTCATTTATCTGTTTATGTATTTATTTATGATTTATGATTTATCTATTTTATTTATTTATATATCTGTGTATTTATTACTTTTCATGTATTTGTTTGTTTGTTTGGTCAAGTGTGCAATGGCTGCTCACTGCTTCTTCACTTGATGCTGGGGTGTGCCTACTTTGCACTTTGGTTTAACCCCACCCTTCCCCCCAGTACCACCCATCTGCACGTTATACCAGGCTTAAGTCTGGATCATCGATTGAGAAAGTGAATTTCTAAAGCATCTTAATCACTATGCTACTTGCAGTGTGATTACAAGATAACATGACATGTTACTGATCCTCATGGGGGATTTAGGCAGCAGAGGCAATATAATTCATTAGGAAATAGACAAGTGCAGACAAGTGAAAGTAAGTAGCATATTAAAAAGCAATCTTCTGTATCAAATAAGCAATAAAACATGCACTGCACTGCGAAAGGCAGGGCACACCCAGTCATTAGTATCTTCAGCTGTGCAACAGGAGCCACATGTGGAAAGTGATATTGTGTGTACATGACAAACAAAGTTAACATAGTGTGCCTTTGATTGTCAAATATGATATCAAATGTTTTTACTAAATTTAGTTACACAGTACCAGACACTGTTTCCCAGCGAGGGTACATTTTATGCATACCTTACTGAAAGCTAAAGGTGCTGTGGTTACTCAAAATGGTGGGGGATTTCTGTGGTTCAGTGCTTCCATGAGCAAACAAATACGACCGTTAACTGACAACAGTAATGCAATGAGTCTTGATCGATTTGACTGTGTGCCCTTTAGAAAAACTTGTTCATATCTTCCACTGACCCAGTTAGAACCCAGTCAAAATAATGCAGTGTACCACACAGAGAGTGACTCTACAAAAATGACTAGAACAGCTTCTCTACTATGTTACTGTGTTATGAAAAACTGTCAGTACTGTCAACATAATGTCACTATCAGCCATGTTTTACTTGATAAAAGATAAATCTGTGAAATAAATCTCCAACACTAGATGGTGTGGGTGCTGAGTAGCCTGGGGTAATGTGTGTGTTAGGAACCAACACAAAATATGATAGGAGCAGTAAACATAAAGCCCCCCCTGACAACAGAGTATACACTGTCATAAAAACTGTCAGCATGCGTCTCTAAGACCCTAGGATGTGGTTTGACTGCAACACTAGAGTTTGAGGACAGCAGTAAGCAGCGTGCAAGTAAAGGGGTGGGGTATTTTTTGCACTTTATAATCCTGCCACACTAATATGCATTCATTAATGTTTAACTGAATGCACAAATCAGGGATACACAATATATTTAAAATTAAATTACAAGAAATTTAGCACAACATTACTGTGAGAATTTGACTAAAAAAGAAAAAAAAAAGAAAAAGAAATTTAAAAAAAACTGGGTATTATAAACACACAATATAAGTGGCACAAACAAGTTGATTTAAATTTATGTAAAACATATATATAAATAGGGGCGCCCTGGTGGCTCATCTGACTGAGAGCATGCCACTTATTAGTGCTTGAGTGTTGAGTGTTTGCCGCAGCGTCCTGGGTTCAACCATTTGTAATGATGGCTATGCCCCATGGTCGGTAGTTACAACAAGAGTTTAAACACATACATGACATTATGTTGCATGTTTTTTTTTTTTTTTTCCAGTTTTCCAAACTCAAAACAAACAAACAAGCAAACAAACAAAAACCTAAGCATTCAGCCTTCACAAGTGGAAATGATTTTTTGTGTTTATTTGTTTATTTGATTTTACGGGTTTATTTGCATATTTAAGAGCAGGAAAATGAGATCTGATCACAAATGGGCAGGTGAGACGCATGTGGAGACACATTCCAATGCCAGGTGTGAACAGACGGACTGAGTACTGAGTACTGTCTATTTGTGATCAGATCACCAAAGATGCATTTTAATAGCAGGTGACAGGGCCTTCTACACCCTCATTACAATCCTCTGGGCTTGTTGAGTTCTTTCCCTCACCAGCAGGCCTGAGCACGTGCATGCTCCTGAAATTCTGTCTCAGAAGGTCTTTCATGATACAGAGCGGGATCAAATTCACCTCACAGTTCATTATACACTGCCATCAAGGTGTCTTGCCACATCATCTTGGTTTGCACCTAAAACTACTGGCTGGCACTTGCAATACACTGAGGTCAAAGCCAAACAAGCTACCATCAGTGTGTTTAAAATGGGTCTCTTGCAGCTGCTGTTTCATCACAGAAAATGGCAGAAAATAACATGACTATTGGAGTTTATGCAGCATTATACCTGATTAAGAGCAGTGTGCAATAGTTTGTTTTTTTCTCAGTACTTTAATTTGCAATATGCACTTTTGAGCAATGTGCAATCTTCTCTTGTATTTGTAACCTCTGATGATATGCAGCAGCACTTTGTATAATATGCACTAGCACTTTTTAAAGGCATTGTCCAACGTAGATGGACAATATGTATTCTGTCTGTGGAGCAGCACTTTTTATGCACTAGCACTTTGTAGTAATCACCTTCTCTTTTTTGCACACTGGCTCTGATGGTAACATATCACTAAACGAACTACGTGCTATGTTGTGTATGTCTTTTTTTCTTCCCTCATTCTATACTGTGTTTTTATCTACTGTAAACGTCAACCTGCCAAGGGACTACAGATGGAATTTAGCCTACGGCTACAATATGACATATTTACATGCAATGTTCATTAATGTGTACTGTCCCTTTTTAATTAAATAAATAAATTGAAATTGAAATTATTATTGTAACTTTATTATTACTAAGTGTCCTTAACCCTCTGAACCCCAAGCAGTTTTTGGGCGTTTTCTGCTCCCCTCACATTTTGGCTCACTGTGGGCTTGTTTTTCACTGCAATTACTAAGTGCTGCACCTCTATGGAAACAGCACAGCTGTGGCTCTCACATGTAGTCATTCAAAAATGTCTTTCACACAGTATGAAAGAGTTATAGTGCCATAAATAATAATAAAAAAAAAAAGGCAAACTGATTTTTTTGGATAATTTATTTTACAAAAATCGAGAAACATTGGAATAAATGTACAGAATGTTTTTTCAGGTGCCCACAAGTGTCACTGATCCAGGAAAAAAAAAAGTAGGGCTTCACATGATTTATTTCCTGAAATATTAACATTTTTCCAACCTGTATAAACTTAGGCGTTTTTACTGTCTTGTGCCTTTCCATGTTACTACTGCTGCCTCCACATTGAAATGCAGTGTATTTTTGTCACGCGACTGTTGGGCTCACCTGAATCAATCAAGATGTCTCAGATCCACTGAAGTCCGCAGAATTTTCTGTTTTTTGATTGATCTGGATTGAGTAAACGGCTATTTTTTGGCGAATTGTTGAATGAAGCATGTATAATAAAATGGTTTGGATGAAAAGCCACTTGAAAAAATAGGTTTCTAAAGCTTCCAGCTATGGTAAACGGTTGAATTTTGGCGATTTTTAAAAAAAAAATTAAAAATACATGTCTTTCTATCCCGACGGCGGGTTTGGGGTTCAGGGGGTTAATACTTCAGAGAAATTAAAATATCCTGGCATATCAGGGTCTCATTGCTTCAAATGGGGGCCCAGGACTTTCAGCTTGATGGTCCAGAACATGAATGAGCTAAATGTTGTGTGTGTGTGTGTGTGTGTGTGTGTGTGTGTGTGTGTGTGTGTGTGTTTGCAGGCCTTGCCGTGGCCAGCGCCCTGGTCGACGTGTCCCAGCAGATGTGTGTGGGCTACAAGGAGAAGTCGGGCGGCCTGAGGAACCGCAAACAGCAGCCCAGCGCACAGCCATCCACCTGTATCTGACCACGCCCACATCCTCCAC